>JADLZN010006690.1:0-19464 GCA_018155175.1 Sinocyclocheilus anophthalmus | reverse complement strand
TGTCAAATAATATTTTTACAAATAGTATCAAAGCTAATAAGGAACATTCTCAGAACTTTGGCGAACGTTTTGGTAAGGTTCTTTCAGTAACATTTTTTTTCTTTCTTTTAACAAGTAATCACAATGTATCTGGTCTTTAATAATGTTCTCAATGTTAGCACAAAAAGAGCTCATTTATACATCATTCATGGAATGTTGTTTTTCCTCAAATGTTTCAGTTGGACGTTTGTGTAACATTTAAAAAAAAATATACACTTGTTTAGATGCCTTCAGAGATACTCAACAGTAACCCAAAAATGAGAACCCAATATAAACAACAATCAAAGCAACAAAGAAAAAAACACATATAAACTAAAGATTTATTTTAAATAAAAATTTTAAACTATAATCAATTAAGTTCGCCGAAGGTATTTTAAAAATAATCAAATGAATGTTTGTATAATGAAGAAAAAAATGTTTTTAAACATTTAAAAAACTGGATGTTTTGAATGTTCAGAACATCATAAATAAAATTTCACAACTTAATAGGTACATTAGCAAAAGTTCTTAGGATATATTTTGTCAGCTGGGATGCAGCATAGTGCTGTACAGTATGCAATAATCCAGACTTTTTACAGTACATATAATGTGACTTCATGCATGTTTACACAATATAAGATGATTCCTGGTGCTGTTTCAGGGAAAAACGTAAATATTTGGTCTCAGATGATAATGAAACACCATTAAACTCCAGGAGCTCCTCAAGATATCAGTAGCTTAGAACTGTTTGTTCCTTTTCAGGTGTAAATGAGACACATTGAGCGCCCTCAATGTGAGATTTGAGACTTTTCAGGTCTTTCTTTTTTCCCCCTCAGCCTACAGACTGAGTGTGTGTGTGTGTGTGTGTGTCGCTGGGGACTGTGTGTGTGTCGTGTTGATCGGAGTTCAGAGTGAGCTGCCGTGGGTGGTTATGGCCATTTTTTTATTTACTGAGCTGATGCCAGACTTGCCTTCTGGGGATGAAAAATGTGCTGGCTGCCCGATGTAGGTGCGCTAATAGCGCATTCACAAAAGCATTACCAATTCAACCAAATCAGTCTAACAGAAATTTTTAGAAGGTCATTTGCTACATTTCATATTGGACATGCTGCTCATATGAAAATAATCATGTTAATGCATTTTGTAGTGTAATTCAGTACATTGCTATTAATTTACTTTCATATGATAAAGGATACAAGTGTGATAAGCTTTTCGCATACTATTGCCTTCTCAGTTACTAAAATGGTATAAAAGGGTCATATGATGCTTTTTTAAAAGATAATTTTTTTTGTGTATTTGGTGTAACAGAATATGTTACTTTAATGTTCAAAAAACACATTATTTTCAAATACTGTACATTATTGTAGAACTGCTATGCCCCGCCTCTCTCAAACATGTTGTTTTCAACAAAGCCCCCTCCTTTGACAGGCCCAGTCTGCTCTGATTGGCCAGCTGACCCAGTGCATTGTGATTGGCGAACACCACAAGCACTCGTCGGAAAAATGTAACTCCCCTTACCATAATCGCAAGCTTCATATTTCAAAATAAATGTAAAGAACAGATTAATAATGTCTGTTAGTTTTCCATCTAGCTTCCAAGCCCGAATTCATAAGAAAGGCCAGAGCTCGCCGCTGACAGACACAGCTGATGATGCCAGATACATAAACTCGCAATTGAACAGTCAGTAGCAAAGACTGTTAATGAATAACAAAACATAACTTCACAGTCAGCCTGATTCAGAAGCGCCTTAGATTGTCGATAGCCCAACGTCGCGAAGTTTACTCTTTTTTTTTTTTTTTAGAAATTATAGACCTTGTGGCGCACAGACCAGACCTTGTTATTAACTCTTCCTAGGCCTTCCCCAAAAAAATGATAGTCCATAACAACCATATGCACAAGAGTATTTTTTTGCTTGTTCTTTTTTTTTTGCCTGCCCTGTTTTTTTCCCCCCCCCCCCCCCCCCCCCCACTTCAACATCTAGGGCTTCGCCATGCATGTGCCACTTCTGTTGATAAATAAATCTTAAACCATATGATTTCTAATGAGCAGTATTTATTTTTTCTTTTTTATATCTTCCGGAAGGCCAAATAAAGTGCTTTGCTTTAGCACAGAAACACACAGCGTCTCCCTGACACGCTGCTTCAACACTAACTGCCCTGTCCTGCAAACAGGAATATCTTCTTTGCGGCACATTTGGGCGGCGTTATGCAAATCTTCACACATAGTGATGTAGATATGTGGGGGCCTGTTAGAACGAGCCGTTTTAGGTATGGTGTGGCAGTGACTCTTAATTTTATAAAGAATATCTCTTTGAATCTGAGACTTTAGTCTTTGCAACTTACAGATCTTCTTTATGCACCAAGAGCCTGTAACACTCCAAAGAGAAAGGAAAACTTGAAATGGCATCATATGACCCCTTTAATGTTGCTACTTGTTTCAAATATGCACATGAGAACATTTAAAAAATAACATATCCCATAAATGCTATGGTAGCATTCCCTTAATGTCATAATAACCACAGCAAAAATCAGACGGATAACCTTTCCACTACCCCCCCCCCCCCCCCCCTGAGAACATTCAGAAAATAATCACTTTTTTTTTTTTGGGACATCATTGTAGTTAGCGCATTAGAGGAGTTATCTGATCTTTAATAAGAGCCTTCTCGCAAGAATGTTAGCACAAAAAACGTGATTTATACATACAACGTTCATGGAACGTTTTAATTTCGTGACACATTTAGTTGAGCCTGCTTCATCAAACGGTTTTTTATTAATGTTACTACTTGTTTTTAGATACGCTTTCAAAGCGAACACTACCCCAAGTTTGCGTGATTCTCGATAACGATTCACGTAACCAAGAAATGAAAACATTTAAAAACTTGCGATGTTTTGAATGCCTTCAGAGAACATTTATAAGTAAAACATTCCCTATAATGTTTGCGAAAATCATGCAAATGGAATGTCCCTAAATGTTCGCCCATAACCAAAAAGAAAAAAAAATACTGGCGTACAGTTTTGAATGTTCAGAGAACATTCAGAAGTCATGTTTCCGTAACGTTAGCATATTTTTGTTACCTGGGAAGTCATTGGTATACTTTGACGTTCTGAACTAAACAATTTCTGATGTTCTAAATAGAAGAAAGTCTGTTAAAATGATGATACACTCTTAAAAATAAAGGTGCTTCACAATGTCATAGAATAACCTTTTTTTGTTTAAATGGTTCCATAAAGAACCTTTAAACATCTGAAGAACCTTCTGTTTCACAAAAGGTTCTTCATGGAAAAAGAAGGTTCTTCAGATTATAAAAAAATAAGAAAGAGATGGTTCTTTAAAGAAACTTTTACTGAATGGTTCTTTGTGGAACCAAAAATGTTCTTCCTTTTTTTTTTTATGTGCAGCTGGACTGCAAGACCTTTTGAAGCACCTTTATTTTTAAAGAGTGACCTAGCATGCAGAGGAAGTACTTCACTCAACATACTACTCATCAGTTAAGCTGTAATGGCGTTATTAAGCATGATTGTATGATTCGCAGGTTCCCTGTAGAGCATAATAAACTACTAATCAGCATTTGCAAAAATTCATGAAGCCGTCGCTTCAGAAGGGCCTGCGAGTGAAAGTAGAACAACACACGGGAGGGGGGATGCCATCTGCTCGAACGGACACATGTTCGGATCTGGCAGCTAGTTTTAAACACTAGTACCACTATCAAGATGATGCAGAACAATCAATTCCTCACCTTTTTTGTCCCTCCCTGTCCCTCCGTACTCTCTTCCTTCCCTTTTTCCCCTTCTCCTTTCTTTCTTTCACTATGCCCTCGCAGTGTGTGCTGCATCAGTGGTGTCGAGTGCCAGAATTGCAGTTTTCTCCCAGGAGTTACAATAGAATCCTGTGAGTTTGTGTAGCATTAAGCCAGTGCACATTAACACTAAATCCTAAGGCCCCGTCCACACAGAGACGTGTTTAGCTTTATACGCATACATTTTGTATCGTATATGCGTTTCGTCCAGAACGGACTACTATTCCTTTTTCTTACCCCCTTTTTTTTCTGGCGTTTTGGAGAGGAGTGAAACCGAAAACAATAAAATTATTTATTTTTTTAAACCTGGACGACTTGCCGCCGGGCGGCACCCCAGAGTGGATAAATACTGCAATTTATTTTTCGGATTAACGCCCTTGCCCGTTCGTGTGCGCAGCGAATCCGTATCATTTCCTGAAACAATGAAGTCATCAGCCCACGTCTCGCTCCCTAGTCAGACACAGCTACGGCACTTAGACAGAAACAAAAACTTATGAACAAACACTGAACGATTGGTCTTTTTATAACTAACATTGCATCTAGCATTAATAATGTATTGCTTACATGTTCTAGTTTGGATACTCGCGTGCCAGGTTTATAGCCGCATTAGTAAAAGTAACTTACTCCATATTTTAGTGAATCTCATGTGCCCCACCAGAATTAGCAGATGCCACAGTAGCTGGTCTGCAGCATGTATGCTACCATCGTTTTGCTGTCAGTTCGGTGGACGCAGATAATTCTTCGAGACCAGAGGAAAAAAAGATTGGATAGGGAAAGGTCTGGCTTCGTGTGGACGTAGCCTAAATCATTCCTTCTGCCCGTCCTGAACTTCACAATCACAGATGTTATTGTGTATAAAATGATCAATTGCATTCACACAGATTTCTGTGTGCTCACAGCTAGAGAAAGTATGATTAAATGTATGCCCTGTGCTTATCAGAGATCTGCCTATGATGGTGAGGATGAACTGATATGCCACCATAAAGAATATCAGAAACGAAGCACATGAGAATAATCGATTCATAAAAACAAATCTGACTTATATTTCTCTCTAGGGTTATGGGTAATCTAATAACAGCTATAATGTTTACTCACAAATTCTAGGATATAACTGAACTACGCTTCTGATAGACGGAGCGTAGTTGTCACTAAAGTAATTTCTCCTGTAAAGGCTAAAGAGCTTCTGAGTCAAAATCTATTAATATTTATTAAAATGCCACGATCATGACTTTCTTTTAAGTGAGGTGTCGTAACATCGTGCTCAAAATTTAAAATCTTAAAATAGGACAATTTGAAATACCGCCCCCCCCCCCCCCCCCCCCCCCAAAAAATTAGATGCAATATTTGATATAATAATATACAGTAAGTTGTTTTTTATGTGCTAATTTTATTAATTTTACTTTAAATTTCTATTTTTTCAAACACGCTATAATTTATATTCATATTATTTTGGTTATTGATCATTACTTTTAATAATTATTTTATATAATTGTTGATGCTATTGCATATTTCAAAATAAATATTACATTTCGGCCAAGACTTTATGGTATATTCTTCATTTTTAAGTTTTTGTATGCATAGATTTTAAAAGAATCTTCCTTTTCTTATTTAATCTATCTTCTCCATCTTTCTTTTTTCTGTTTTTTTTTCTCGCTAATATATATGTCATTTTCTTTCTCATGTTGCTGGCAGCTTCCTCATACAGAATCCCATTCATTCACATTAAACATCAAATATTAAAAGCTCTATTAATATGAGATGAAACTGAGGACCTGTGTTCTCTTTAATCAGTTTAATGACACAATAATTACTCATCTGTTTCATCTGTGGGGTGGCTGTGAAGATTTACTGTTGAATCGTACAGTGTAATGGCTTCAACCTTTGCATAAATCCTGTTAATGAGCATTAATAAAGTATCCTAAATATAGGACGCTGTCACTTGTAGTTGTGATAGAAGAGCATATGTCGCTGTGAATTCTAGGGCAGCTTGTCTGTTTGAAGTTCTTGTACAGTGTTGTACGTTCACAACACTGTCTCTCTCTCTTTTACTAATAATAATCTGTGTTTAGCATATGCAAATGTTATTCTATTTTCCTGGTGATTAGAGCTCAGCATGTTAATGTGAAACCCTTGACTTTTCTCACTGCTTTCGTTTGATTTTTCAGGTCTAAGTGTTGAAAAAAAAAAAAAAAAGCATATTTGAGCATGAAGCAATATAAAAAATAAAATAAAAACTTGCTACAAATTAATTTGACCGCAGTTAGAAAAATAAGCTTAAGTATTGATGTCAAAGTGGAATATCCATGAATAGTAAAAAGATTGTTGCCTGAGGTACACTTGCACTCTGTCATCATACGCGTTTAGATGGCTCTTGCATCAGCAGATGTTCATCCAATCATCAGGACCTCGGGTATCAGACGTTCTTTCTTTCATGAGACCTCTTCAGCATACAGACGTCTACCAGAATCAGATATTTCCATCATCAGACACTTTTTACCATTCAGATGCTCTTCTACAAAGAAAGTCTTCAGCATAGATGTTCTCTTTACAATCGACGCCTCTTCCGGCATAAGCCGATCTTTGCATTTCATCAAAACATTCGTCTGTCATGATGCACTCTTCAGAATCAGATGCTCTTCCAAAATCGTTAGGTTACTGTGTAACCTCGTTCCCTGAGGAGGAACGGAGACGTTACGTCAGTGATGACGAGTGGGATCTCGCCCGAGAGCCCATTCACCTTCGAGTGTTAACTAAACAAGTCAATGACAGTTGGCATGCGTGTTTCGCCATGCCCACCCCGGCCCGCAGCGTGGGTATAAAAGGAGAGTGTGTGCAAACGCACATCAGTTTTTCGTTGAGGTGCCGAGACTACGTGCCCCGGCCGTACCGCGGTGGTACAGCAACTGTGGCAACGGAACGTAACGTCCCCGTTCCCTCCTTCAGGGAACGAGGGTTACACCAGTAACCTAGACGTTCCCATTCAGTCATTCACGTTCAACGTTACGTCAGTGACTAACGAATTGGGATCCGTATGGAAAACACCACTATTTGTGACCCCCTCCAGTGCCCTGCGGAAGACGGCAAGTCCCCCCACACCAGCTGGGACGGAAGATAGGACAGCGGCTAGGCAGAAGTGTCCGCCACTGCTGTTCCATACAGTGGTGCATTGGATAACACAGGGAAAGCGTACCCAGTTGGGACGCTAAGGAAGCCACATCCCGCACATAGGAGGAAACATGTGGAATTACACATATGTACTGGCCTAGGGCAGTACTACATATGGAATTGGTCTCTCGGCGGTAGATCAACCCCTGGGGTGAGGATAACTTACCAGCAGAGATTGGCAGGAACGACTGCCAGGAAAAAGACACGGGATTACCGTGAGGGGCCGTACCATGGAGAAACACATGTGATCACCCGAAGGGGGGAATCACTGTACACACGGGAACTAGCCAGCACAAGGGATGACCTTGGGCATGCACACGAGTGCTGAGCCTGGTGTCTGGTGCTCCGCCACGCCTGACCGCAGAGGGTGCGGGAGGAACTTCAACAGGGTTCGCCATGGGGAATTGAACTGAGAAGCAGAAAAGCGCACGTATCCGGTCTTTAGAGGGGAATGGCGAAGCAAGCGTGATTGACACCGAGCGGGTCCGGTGTTACTGCCTGCCTGAGTCGAGTACACGAGAGGACACGGGCTCTCCACGGAGATTATAGAATCTCGCAAACGTGTTAGGAGTCGCCCAGCCCGCAGCCCTACAAATATCTGCCAGCGAGGCGCCACGAGCCAGTGCCCAGGAAGATGCCACTCCTCTCGTATAGTGAGCTCTCACTCCGAGGGGGCATGGTAACGTTGGGCCTGGTATGCCAAGACTCTAGCCTCCACTAACCAGTGGGCAAGTCTTTGTTTTTGGAGACAGCCTTTCCCTTCTGCTGACCTCCAAAGCAGACAAAGAGCTGGTCTGAGGTCCTGAAGCTCCGCGTACGGTCCACGTAAATGCGCAGAGCGCGAACGGAACAGAGCAGAGCAGAGCGATGGCTGGGTCTGCCTACTCCCGGGGCAGCGCTTGCAAGTTCACCACCTGATCCATAAAAGACGTGGTGGGAACTTTGGGCACATATCCGGGCCGGGTCTCAGGACAACGTGAGAGTTACCCGTCCCGAATTCTAGGCACGAATCGACGACCGAAAATGCCTGCAGGTCCCCTAACCTCTTGACCGAGGCCAAAGCGGTGAAGAGCGCTGTCTTTAATGACAGAAACTTAAGCTCTACTGACTGCAGAGGCTCGGAGGGCTCCTCCTTCAGGGCCATGAGGACCGAGGGGAGATCCCAAGAGGGTAACAGGTGAGTGCGCGGAGGATTCAGCCTCCTTGCCCGTCTGAGAAACCTGATGATCAGGTCGTGTTTCCCTAGAGACTTACCGTCTACTGCATAGTGATGCGCGGCAATGGCGGCAACATAAACTTTCAGGGTGGAGGGAGAAAGCCTTCGCTCCAAGCCATCCTGCAGGAAAGAAAGCACGACTGCGATCGGCATCTACGGGGGTCTTCCAGGCGGAAAGAGCACCAACCGACGAACAGGTTCAACTTCAGCCTGTAAGCGTGTCTGGTAAACGGGGCTCTAGCTGAAGCGATGGTGATTACTACCGCTGGAGGTAACCCACCTAGAACCTCCTCATCCCGTCCAGGGACCACAAGTGGAATTTCCACAAGTCTGGACGCGGGTGCCAAAGGGTGCACCATCTCCGAGTCAGTAGATCCTTCCTCAGAGGAATATGCCAAGGAGGGGCTGTCGCGAGGAGCATCAGTTCGGGGAACCAAGTCTGACTGGGCCAGTATGGCGCCACCAAGAGGACCTGCTCCTCGTCCTCCCTGACCTTGCACAGTGTCTGTGCAAGAAGGCTCACTGCACCCAGTGCGTCCGTGCCGAGGGTTTCCTCGGCCAGGGAGAAAAACAACTGGCAATGGGACGTGTCGGGGAGGCAAACAGGTAATAAACAAAAACAAACTGGAACATAGGATTCTCCACCCGGCCCCCCTCCGGGGGAAGGAGTGGTGCGGTCACAATCTCCTGAAGAGCAGGATCCAAGGGCTCCGGGTCGGCCGTCTCAGGGACGCCGCCTGCTTTGACGCTTCACGGGCTTGGCAGGGGCGGAGGCGGGCTGCGGCCATTTTAACGCGGACCAGCTCCACGCTGCGGCCGTGAGAAGGATGCCGTTGAGGACGCGCCGGATGCGGCGGTGGAGGCCCCAGGAGGGCGCCCTCGGCGATGAGCAACAGCAGAAGACCGCGCGGGCAGGATGTGTCGAGAACGCCTCCGTTCTGCCTTCTGGCGGCGGAGAACCTGTGGGCAAAGCCTCCACGCTTAGCAGCCGAATAGGCCGGCCTGGGAGATCGGGGAGTCCTGGAAGCGATGCTTGTCGGTCTCCCTCATTTCCGCCAAGGTCAGCCATAGGTGGCGTTCCTGGACCACCAATGTGGACATCGTATGACCCAGGGCCTGCGCCGTGACTTTCTTCGCCCTTAGCGTGAGGTCCGTCGCCGTGCGCAGTTCCTGCAGCATACCTGAGTCAGCACCACCCTCGTGCAAACGCTTTCAACGCCTTGGCCTGTTGGACTTGCAGGAGGGCCATGGCGTGAAGGGCAGAAGTGGCCTGTCCAGCAGCACTGTAAGCCTTAGCCATCAGAGCGGATGAGAACTTACAGGGGGGGGGGCCCCCCCTGGACGGAAGGCGTGGACTACCTCTCCAGGCGGCGGAGCTTTGCGGGCAGAGCTGCATGGCAATCGCGCGCTCAACCGGAGGGATGTCCACATACCCTTGGGCCGCCCCCCCGTCGAGGGTGGTGAGGACGGAGGGGGCACCAAGTCTGTTTCGGGCAGAAAAAGGTGCCTTCCAAGACTTAGTAACCTCCTCATGCACTTCCGGGAAGAATGGAAACGGAGGCGGCTGCCGACGCCCGGCCTGCCCCCCAGGAACCAATCATCCAGCCTCAAGCATTCAGGAGAAGGAGGAGGCCTCCAGTGCAGCCCGACACTCTCGGCGGCCCGGGAAAGCATAGCGGTCAGCTCTGGATCTGACTCGGGCAACGCCACTCTTCCTGACGGAGGCAGCGCTGCCGGATCCTCATCTCCAGAGCCTAGCTCGCCCTCCGATGCAGCGACCGACATCCTGTCCTCTGCCTGTGCCCCGCACAAGATGCTGGACCCCGCCCTGTCCGAGGACCCAGCACTCTCGTCCGGAAGCGCCAGGTGGTGCGACATGCTCGAGGAATGAGAGGCCCGCGGAGACGTACTCGACGGGGAAGCTATCACCGTAACCCTCAGGTCTCCCTGAACATGAACCGAAGTAGCCCTCCGAGAACCAGAGGAGCTAGCGCGGGGCATGGCAAGGGGGATACCCCCCCGGTTAATGAGGAGGTATCTGGACCGCAAGGTCGCGATGGTCATGTTCCCGCACTGAAAACATGACTCATCCATGAGCACTGCTTCAGCATGCTGTAAGCCCAAGCACAAGAGGCAGTGATCATGACCGTCCGCGGAGGCAAGGGAGGGGTGTTGGACGACCACATCCAGAAACGCGCCCGCACGAGCAGGGACGCCCATACCTTTAACAAAGCCGCCAACGACTCAGTGGGTAGTAGAGCCTCTTGTCAAGACTTGGCTCTTTTAGAAAATGGACAAAAACTCACCTCTTTCACGAGGCGCGAGATCCGGCAAGACACGGACGACGAACGAAGGCCAGCGGAAGCCCAATGAGTTTCAGCAGCCTGGATGGCAACCCCCGCTGATATGCCGTCACACCAACGCCAGCTGTTTCCCGAACACTCGCGGAGATTCGTCCTGTAGAAGGCTCGGCTCCGAAGCGAAAAGCTGATGTGCGTTTGCACGCGCTCTCCTTTTATACCCGCGCTGCGGGGCGGGGTGCGCGTGGCGAAGCACGCACGCCAACTGTCATTGGCTTGTTTAGTTAACACTCAAAGGTGATTAGGCTCTCCGGGGAGATCCCAATTTGTCAGTCACTGGACGTCAACGTTTGAACGTGACTGACTGAATTGAGAACAAGATGTATCTTCCACAGCATCAGACGCTCGCAGCAAACCGATTTCTTGCTCATCAGCCAGTTCTTCTGTACACGGGCACTCTATCCGTCATCAAGTCGTTCTTCAAAACATCAGCCGCTTTTCCGCTTTCGATACTTTTACAATCAGACGTTCTTCAGCATCTGATATTCTGGTTATCAGGCGCTTCTCCAAGAATCTGAGTGACTTGGTGCCATCGTGAGAGCATCGTGGATTCGAGGGAACTCTGACGCCTTCCCAGCAGATAAGACGCAACTTCAAGCATAGATGTTCGTATGTCATCAGATTGTTTTCAGGATCGGACACAGATCTTCGACTTAGGGTAGAAGAAGCACGAACAGAAACACCTTTAAATGCACAGAAGCTTGTACAATCATTCTTCCAACAGTCAGCTTAGACACTCATTCGGTAATCAGAGTTCTTCAAGAATCTGATCGATAGATGCTCTTTCATCTCAGATGTTTTTTTTCATAGCGCATCACAGACACTCTCTTCTATACTCGGACGGGTTCTCAAGATCAGTAGACTTTCAATTAAAGATGGAGGACGACCCTCTTTAAAGCATCAGGAAGCACTGTTACCATGCATTCAGATCCGTTAAAGCCAAGAGGCAGTCAGCTACTGCTAGCTAAATGCAAGATAGGAGTCGGTTCGCTTGATGGGTGGCGAATAAGCAAAGCTGTATACTCTTCTGTAGATGGAAGTCTACGGCATTCTCAAATCACATCACATCTGTGTGTGTTGTGTGTGGTGTGTGTGTGTGTGTAGGTGAGTATCAGAGAGAGACTCTTCACAAATTGCATTGTAAATGACATTGTCAAAGGAATGTACAAAAATAAGTGATAAGAGTTTGAGCTGTATGCGTGGAGAATCAGGTGAGGATGCTGTAATTAAACCGCAGGCAAGCGTATTTAACATACTCTGGTGTGGACGCCTCACAAGCTGTTAGAATTAATGAAGGAGAAAGTCAGGGTTCCAAAGCCTAGCAAGAATCACGAGGATGCTCGCTTTCATTTCAAGCGAGCCTGAAATAAGCAAGAATCCCATAACGTTGAGAAATAGCTGATGTTCTCAGGGTTTGGTAAAACTACTGATTAGTCACTGCCAAATAAAAATGAGGACGGAAATAGCCAAACCATTCAGTGAAACAAATAACTGTGTAACGTCTGAATGTGCACAGGCTCAAGGGCCAGTCACCCAGATTTTAAGCATGCAAAATTATTTCATACCCTGCAGTATGGACAGAAGGATATGGTGTCACGCTCCAGGGCTTCTGTTTTGAATAACTAAGAAAATAGAATAAATGAACAATGTTAAAATATCTAATTTACTCTAGTTTTCAGTGACTGTGCCAACCATGCATCTCATTTTTTATTTAAAAGCTTGTATTCTTTTGAACTACTTTTAGTGCAAAACCACCAAAATAAGAGGTTGCTGCATGTTTCATTTTTAGACAAAATCCTCTGTTCTTTTCACTGAACAAATATTGTGTGCATATTGAAAAAACGCTATTCAGCTGGAGATGAGCAATTAACGCACATGCACTAGGCTCTACAAGAGAGACATAAAATCTAGCTTGCATCAGGTCCCAATTTCTTTCTTCCCATAATTTCCTGTTGTCTCTGTGCTACCTTCATCAACAAAAAATAGATGGGAAGAAAAGGAACAAGTCGCCAAATGACCATGAACCTACAGCGTTAGGAATATCACGGCTGTGTAAGGAGTGAGACACATAAATTTGACTCCGAAGTAAACAGAAACCATGTTCCTTCTATCGCTCATCACAGACTCCTTCAGCGACGATAAGATGCTGTTAGAGTATTGTGTTCTTGTACTCGAAAGGTCAAATTAGGTTATGAGTCCCACTTCAGCGAAGCATTTTTAAAGCGCACAGTGTACCGACATGCTCAGTGATGCACGCCGGGCCTGTAGCTTTCATTTGGACAGCGGCCCTGATGTTTAAGGGGAGGAATGAGGTTTCATCTGGATGAGTTCCATCTCATCAGGATGCTTCAAGGAATTTCTTGGTTAAATTATGTCAACATGTTTAATGTGTAAGTGTTACTTTATACTTATACTTTATAATTATACTTTCATAACAGTTCAGAACAGTTTCATATTATAAATCTGTGGTGATGCATGAACGTGTTTCTATTTTCTTTTATTTTTTCTGTGGCAATCGAGATGCTGCAGACAGCTTTTTTTAATTCAACCTGGAATATTCCTTTGTGTCTCTAATTATGAATGGAAAATGCAGTCTGCTTAACATAACATACAGCAACATTTAATGTGTGGGTAACAGTGATGTTTTAGTATCATTGAAATACTGTATGTTTATAAAGTTTTTATTATTTGGTATTAATTTTTTTTATTATATTTTTAGTTCAACCAAGATAAACTACTTTTTTTTTATTGCATCTTTTTTATCAACATTTCAACCACTTATAACATAAACATAATCAAACCAACCAACAGACAAGATAAACTAAATAAAATGGGAATTTATTTATCATAAGTAACAATTTTTCTAATGGTTTTAATTTTAGGGTCAGGGTTTACTATAATAACCCTGGTGGTGCATAATGCATTGTTTTTCTGTTTTCTTAATAATAAAATTAACAACAATATAGTATAACAAGTGTGCCTCCTCATAGAGTGAAAAATTCACAGAAGACTAACAAGAAGATGCATCAGTGCATAAACAAGATCCAGTAATGAACAAAACAGAAAATGGATGGACTAACCATGGGAACTAGTTAAGTAAAAGCTTTTCTAAAGAAAAATGTTTTCAGGCTGGATTTAATAGCAGATGAGTCTATAATGACTGTATATGTAGTCTGTAATGACTCTGAGTAGTGTGTTTCGGCGCATAATAGGAAAAGGCTTCAAGTTTCTCAATTCTGCACAACAGGCACATATTTATCAGATATTTGTCAGCGGCTGAATGAGCCATGGCTGAGTGTTTCTGGAAAGCATTTTGGTAAAATAAAGAATTGTGTTTAGCCTTGGTGTGGCTTAAGTGCTCTATCAGTGCTAGTTTGAATAGTTGCACGTAACTTGCTTATGTAAGAGTGAACTTCTCAATCTGTTTGAGAATAGCCTGAAAAGAAATGCCGCATCAGTGTGTGTGTGATATGTGTGCCGTGGTCAGTGCGCTCTGGCTTTGGCATGTGAGTGCACTTGCTGAAACAGCTAAATGGATGAATCACTGCGCACGTGAGAAGGTTTTTATGCATGACAGAAGAAGAAGAGTGAACGAGAGAGGGGTGCATTATTGTGAAAAAAAAATCTCATGAAAACATGGCCAAGGTACCTTGTAAAATAAAATATTTGTTTCTTCATCAGATTTGGAGAAATCACTTGCTCACTTGATCATAAGGATCTATGACCGTGAATGGGTGCAGTCAGATGAGAGTCCAAACAGCTGATCAAAACATCACAATCCACAAGTATCACACACACTCCAGTCCATCAGTTTAAAAATCTAGAAGCCAAAAAGCGTTTGTTTTTAAGAAGAACAAATCCATCAAGCGTTTTAACTAAGCCTCACTTGGGGCCAAAATACAAGAGTCCGAAATCAAAAAGAATGCTTCCTCCAGTGATAAAGTCACTATCCGCATGTTCTCACATA
The DNA here is from genome assembly GCA_018155175.1 of Sinocyclocheilus anophthalmus. Classification (NCBI taxonomy): domain Eukaryota; kingdom Metazoa; phylum Chordata; class Actinopteri; order Cypriniformes; family Cyprinidae; genus Sinocyclocheilus; species Sinocyclocheilus anophthalmus. Next base: position 4,942 of record JADLZN010006690.1, on the reverse strand, counting down.
AATCACCGAAATATTTGTTTTAGACACTGTTTGGAGATTGTTTGGTTGAATACGTGCTGGATCTGTGCCGATGCTCTCCTGATTGTCAGACAAGATGACTTTCCCTGGAGGAAGCATTATTAGGGATTATGGATTGTAGCCGGAAGCATGGTTTGAGTAAAAAATGTATGATGGATTTGTTTTTAAATCAATGTTGATTCTGCAAAGATGTTAACTGATGGACGGGAGTGTGGAGGATTGTGATTTTGTATCAGTGTTAGATCTCATCTGATGGCCCATCACGGCAGAGCATCCATTGGTGAGCAAGTGATGTGATGCTAAAGTTCTCAAAATCTGATGAAGAAACAAACTCACCTACATATTGGAATAGACTGAGGATGGGCTCTGTTGTTTTTGGTCGGTTCCGGATGTTGTCATTTGTATTTGAGTTAGTCATTATTTTGCAGTAGTACATTGGTGGTGGGGGGTTTTGGTGATTGTGCTAGTGGTGCAGAAATTATACACTTTACCTTTATTTTGAGGTGGTTTAACACAAATATTTGCTTTAAATCCAATATTTTATTCACTGTTTTTTACTGACTTTCTGACTGTCTTTCTGCTCCATTTCTCTGTAATGGATCACCCTCACCAACCCTTTGTGGGGTCACTATGGAACCGTCCCGGTTGTGTGAGGGAATATCTCTGAGTCGGACCCCAACACTGATGCCAAACTGTTCCCTCTTCTTTTCATGTGCTTTATTAGCATGCTAAACATTGTAAAAACATCTACATACATTTTATACAAACCTATACAACTGCATTCAGTTTTCCTGTTTCCCTCTCAGTGTCTATCATTCTATATTCTCATAAGCAGCGAGCTCGTCTGTGATCACCAAAGCATCTGTTTTGTACTTCCTTTAGTGTGCCGTTTTAAAAGAAACATGAGTTCAGCGCAGGTTCCGTCCCTGAGCTGGTTTTGCAGCAGAAACAAACACAGCTTCTGCATCCTGGTTATTTTAGCTCATAATATGACTCAGTGTTTGCCAGGCTGCTATATTGGGGGGATTCGTTCTCCGCAATTGACAAGCGTGCAGTCATACGATTGGCGTTATGTCAGGAGAGAGATGCTCTGGTAATGAGGGGAAATGATGGGTAACCCACTAACCTCCGTGCAACCCATCACTGCATGAAACCCGAGCACAAAGCCGCTCTGTCTGTCTGTTTTGTATTCAGAGTGAAGCAGAGAGAGCAGTTCAAACTTTGTTTTAGACACAGAGCTGCTCTGTGATGGAATAAGGCCATTTAGAATGAGACAATTGGAGGAAAAAGAAGGACGAGTGAGTGAGTATGGATAGCGTGCTCTGAATTTAGAAACATCTAAGTGTCTGTAAAATTATATTTAAAGAGAGAGAGCGAGCAGGCGCCCACCTACACTCGCTGTTGTGCTATAGATCAGCATTAGATTGAGAGTGTGCCTGCTGGAAGGAAAAATCACTAATGAAATGAGGAAAAACAACCCTATAATCTCACAGTCTCTCCTCTATAAAGTTTTGTAAGAGATCTCAAATGGTACTCAGATGTGTCAAGATACCAAAGTCTGCTGTCAGATTGCTCAGGAAATAAACACAAAGCTGAAACTTTTAATTTTGATGTGTTTTAATTGGCATGACAGTAGCCAATATTTCTACATTTTGCCTGCAATAGAAAAAACAGCCATCCCTCTCATTGTTTAGTGTTTAATTTTTTATTTTTCTGATCAGGTGAGCTGGCTAAAAGCAATTCACTAAAGTTGTTTGTGCAATAAATCAGCATGGTGTACATGCATTAAGGTGAACCATTTTAGTGAAATATAGTATGTCAGCATCAGCATTTATAAGCATATATGGGAAATTGGGTATCATTTAACTTGGTATGCTGTACTGTACAAAAAGAGACCAGTCACATGGTTTCTGACATAATCGTTTAGTTATTAGCAAAAACAGCCATTTTTCATATTGCCTGACCTGAAACTGTGCAGATCATTCTGCACAGTGAGATCTACTCTGAGATCCACTCTGATATCATTCTTGTGAAGCAAGTTACCACTTTATTTCAATATAAATACGCAAAGTCCCATGTCCTTTGGGCAGCTCGCCCTTCACATTCATTGCTGCGTTATACAAGAACACTTTAGTGTATCATCATGAATTTCCTAGGTTTTTGCCAGCATGGAGTCACAAAGGCCTGCACCAATTTTTGTGAAGATCGGTATGAAACCGTCTAGAAGTGTTTCAAAAAAGTAGATTTTATGAAAATGACCAAAATCTAGTCGAATTATAGTAAGAATTTAAACTTTCTTAGTATAGTATGTAGGATAGTGTTGGCATTTTCAGTATTTATAAAAGAGACTGATTATGAGGTTGAGGGGCACATGACGGAGATCGGGAAAACAGAATTGCTGGTTAAATAGAATGGTATACATAGTTTTGAATTTAAAACTGACCTACAATATCCTCTTAAAAGTCCTGTGTGGATGTTCGGACAAGTACAGATTCGTTGATCAATCCTGATCTTATAGCGTGAGATTCTCACAGGAGTCATGATCGATAATCAAGACACTAGTCCGATAACTAGATACACTGCTCGACACTATCAGCCTACATTTGTCGTTTCATGTGTCAATCCAGTCAGAGAATGCAGTTTCAGACAATGGTACTGTTTCATTGACTTTAAAGAGGGACAACCAAGCAGCAGCAGTCGTTTTGTGGCGTCTTATCAAAAAACGAAGGAGGTGACAATCAGTTTAAGCCCAAGCATGTAATGGAAGCTCATTAATCAAAGGTCCTCTGAGGACAGTCAGTGAACAGCACACCATAAACACACATAACACCACTCGCGGAAACATTTCATTGCACATACTACAATAACATGGCATGTTGCACATGCAGTCACATAGAAAATAGCCTACCCCATACGTGGGGATCATAATTGTATCATAGACTGTAATTTTGGTGACCAAAATATATATTTGCTAAAATAGTATTATTTTTCTTCTATAATTTTGGTAATTTTTTGTTGCATATTTTCAAAAGATAGTAATGTTCTAAAATATTGTATAGTTAGAGGCTAAATGTTTCAAAATCTAGTTACGTAAATAATTTCTACGAATACCTACATTTAATGTTAAGACATGACATATAATAGATATTATAGGATATATTATTATATATATAATTTATATAGATATATAGCTAATCGAATCGATTATACTATAATATGATATATATAGATATATAATATATGAATAATGAGATAAGCATTTAAAAGAATATTGGGTCCTCTTATAAATTGTCAGGTCCAGAAGATGCATTCACATATGCCCACATTTGAAGAAACACTTCATTCTTGGTCAAGCGCTGTTTGTAACATTTGGACTTCAACGAGGAACCAAAAAAAGTCAATATTGTTAAACAGTTAAATATAAATTTTTTTTAAAACTATTAAGTCATTAAAAAATATAATTTGATATCTAGTAGGCCATGCCATCTGTATTTGTATATAGTAATGTAGGCTATTGTAAGACTGGCAAGGATTTCTTTGCTCCTGAAATTGGCTTTTAAAAATATACTTTGTTATAAGAAGTTGAAAACTATATATATATATATATTTTTTTCTTATATATATTTTAGTAAGCTTTACTGTTTGCGACGCTTATATTATCAAATATTTCACTTTTTTTTTGTTGGGCAATATCTACCGGTGCTGTCGAGTTGCACTGCACATTGAAGTACTATCATCCTAGTGTTACTGTGCGTATAAATGCATATATTCTAATAAGAGTATTTTCATTCACGAATGCCTTTAAAGGATTAGAACAACAGGGAAGAAGTGTAGTCACCCACACACACTCAGTGCACATTGAGCTGCATAGTGTCCTTGGGTGGCACACGTAAGCAACTTTATGAAAAGTGAAAATGACAAATGAGACACCCTACAGCCTCATGGATATTACAGGCTTGCGGTGACCATCATGAGTCTGCAAGTGCACATCAAGTGTGTCATTTGGGACAGGGCCTGGAGTGTGTGGGAGGAGGACGGTCTGTTATCATGACATGACTTCAAGCTTCACCTGAAATACTTCAGCTCAGTAGAAAATAAAGCAACAGCTCAATTCAGCCAGTCAGAATAAAACGTAATTAATAGATGTCTGAACGTCATTTCTGGGGTCAGGTGATTGTATGAGCGTGCTCTAAATGCTGCAGGATCTGTTTTCTCCACTAACGTTTATTCTTCACATACTGTAGTGAGCACAGCATCCATGTGGGCTGAACTGCGTATCATTTATCACTGCTTTGGCACGAAATGCATTCAGTGGCTACATCTGTCAAATTCCACAAACTGCTTTCTCACTCAGACACAAAAACCAACAGAACTCAATGTACCTGCAGGCCAGTTTCTCAAAACTGTCCAAATTAAGTTCAAAACCCAATACAAAACTGAAGAAGACAGCAACAGGCTGCATTTCTGCAATATTACTATACTGCCATATATTCTAAAACTAAAAAACTGAAATACTATACGAACGATTAGATGTAGCTGAAAACCTTTATTAGCATCTACTGTATACAAAAAGCGAAAACTAAGCAATTATTTTGTACTGTCATTTAATACTGCAGTAAATTCTAAATAATAGAGTGTGTCAATCATGTTTTTGTTTTTTTAAGAAAACAAAAGAAAACGGTGTTTTATGAGTGGCAAGGTCTGTTGGTTGGTGGACAATCCTTACTAGTGTTACAAGAATATGATTGGAGACTTTTTATTGTGAAATTAACTTCTGCGCCAAGCTGAAAGTTGGTTATGAGAAATGTGTAAAGAGTTTTGAAAAAGTGACATTAGTATTGAGAAATGTATCCTAACTAAATATTGTCCTATTGATTCAAATTATGAATTACAATTTCCCTTATGACTGGTTTTGTGGTCACAG
>JADLZN010006689.1:0-107035 GCA_018155175.1 Sinocyclocheilus anophthalmus | reverse complement strand
TATAACTACAGCTGCTTGAGCGCGAAGAAAATGGCGGACAGCGTATAACTGGCTGAGGGTGGAAATATGCTAATACGGACAGTCCGTCAGCGGTTGTGGGTGGGGCAGAAAATCAAAACAGATGATAATGGACTGTTTAGGTGTTTGAGATAAAAAAAAAAAGGAGTGATGGTTTTGGAATTGTAGGGTGGTGTGTTCACACGACACATTTATATGCAAACACCATGTAAAAGTGAATTTTGTCTCAGTGTCCCCTTCAGGTTTGACTTTGTTGAATAAACATTAGCACTGCACGTTTCAAAATCAAAACACAGCGCGGTTGTTTTGTGTGAATGTATCTCTGAAGGGAACTGACAGTCATCAGAAAAGTTTCAGTGGCGTTTTCATTTTATCTGATAAAGTAGCGTTCATCTCTTCTTCTTCTTCGTGTCCTACGATCTTATATTACATCTTTCCAGTGTGTAGCACAACTGATGGCGTGGTAGCTGGGCTCTGCTAGATCATGATCTGAGCATTGCGGTGCTAGGCTGCACTGCATGAGGTGTTGCATATTTTGCTCGCTACCACACTCGCACTTGCAGGTTGGTGAGAGACCCCAAGCATGTAACGTTTGTAGGCATCTTCCATGGCCTACTCGTAGCCTGTTGAGGGACTTCCAGATAGGCCATGGTTGATTGTTGCCACTGGCTAGACACTCATCGGGGATTATTCCTCTGGCTTCCCAAGATCTTGCCCCCACACAAGTGGCATTCCATCTATCAAGCCAAAGAGTTTCAATAAAGGCTTTCTTGGATGTACTTCTGGCTTGTGTGGTATCCATAAAGCTTTTTCTCTGCAGTGGTCCGTTCCTCATTGCTGATAGCAGTTCTTCTTATATCTGGAGGTGCTATTCCGGCCAAGGCATGTAGGCAGAGTGTGGGAGTAGTTTTTATACAGCCAGTGATTATCCGGCATGTTTCATTGAGAGATGTATCAATCTTTTGTGCATGGCATGATCTACTCCAGGTAGAGCACGCGTATTCTGCTACAGAGTAGCATAGTCCCAGAGCTGATACTCTAATTGTGTTTGGGTCAGCTCCCCATTTCTGTAGGTTAATTTCCTGAGAAGATTATTTCTTGTGCTGATCTTTGATTTCAGTCTGATGATATGCTCTCTATAGGACAGCGTACGATCTAAGGTGACTCCAAGGTAGACTGGGTAAGGATGGTTTTCCAGTTCTAGTCCGTCCCATATTACTTTCAGCTGTCTCTTTACCTGCTTGTTATTAAGATGGAAGCTGCAAAGTTGGGTTTTACTCTGAATTACCTTGAGGTGGTTTTCCTGGTAATATACAGACATCTCTGATAGGGCCTTTTCTATAATAGTTTCCATGTCTGGGAAGGCCTTCTGCTGAGTTGTTAAACACAGATCGTCAGCATAGATAAATCTGCTGCATGACGAAACATTTAGGGAAAATGCTAGATTGATAGATGGATGGAGGGATAACAGTAACATAGTAGATGGATGGATAGATAGACGGAGGATGGAGGGAGGGCTGGATGACGGAGGGTGGATAGACATTAGATGAATAGATGGATAGACCGATATATATAAAGATAATATTATATATTATGGCGAGCCAGAACGATGCATTGCTAAGATGGATGGATAGACAGATGGATGGACAGATGGACAGAGACAGTCAGATGAATAGAAAGTTATACGGACAGATGGGCATAGAGATCGGTGGATGGATGGATAGATAGATAGTCGATTTTGAAAGTATGTAGTTTTTCACATCCCTAATTAATGGATGGCAATATGAAAGAAGGAAAAGAAACGAGTGCTCAGTAGCCCAGCAACCTGTTTCCTCAGTAACAGATATTGCCTTGTTAATCTCAGTGACATTATTCACTCTTTTCACACTGCATTTGAATCAATACTGAGCCCAGCACACTTTCATTAGAAAGCAGCAGGTGCACACCAGGCTTTATTGGTGCTCCATGTAGTAAGAGAGAAACAATAACATGGTGGACAGCCGTGGCAGAAATGACCATTCGCTCCATCAGAGACGCACAGATAATAGGGTCATTTCAGTAACTCAGCATGAGAGACGAGTTGCACTCTCACTCTGCGCTCAGCATGATGTTTTCTTTGTTTTATATGTTTTTCATCATCACTACACAAACCTTTTGACCTTTTGTGTGCTTTTGTGATTGACTTTTGTTGCAAGATACTGAGGATTGAAGTGAAGGATGAAGTGAAGAATTTATGCAAGAATTAATCAATACACATCATTCATTGAACACTACATCTTAATTTTTATCTTCAAGACATCACGTGAAGCAAACACATTTATTAACACCTCGGGCTCGACGCCGGGACCGCCGCGTAGGGGAGCCCAAAGTGTGTAGGGCTCCACCCAGCAAGCGCCGTTTTGCGCCTAGGCCGGCTATATCACTTGGCCGAGAGGAAGGCATGGTGTCGCACGCGCGCCCCATCTCCCGTAATCCGGTGGGTTGCGCAGTACGTAAGTGCAACTTCTGATCTAGCTCGGTCTGCCGGGCAAGCCAAACTTGTATTCTAGACACATCTGGACAAAGATGCCTCTCTTTGGTTTTGCGTTAGTTGTCATTCTGACATTGATGAGAAAGTCAACAAACATGCTGACAGTACAACGCGAAAAACATGGGTGGAGTTTGTTTGTAGCAAATATGATGGCAGTAGATTGCGGTAAAGGTCTGTGCTGGCGTCTCGTTTTATCTAGGAAAATTATATCGCGATAATTATCATTATCGCCCAGCCCTAAGTGATCGCTTTACTGTGCACATGGTAGACCCTCGGGTTTTAAATGACCGTGCGATTAAAATTATGTATATAATTCACGTCGAATAGCCATTATTATTTGCCAGCACAACGGCTGTCATGGATGTTTTGCAGCAAAAAATCTGACTGAACTGATAAAGACCAGAAAATAATGGTAATTTTAATTTGTTATTTTATCTACAGATGGTAGAAGGAGCCTTCTTTAGTAATAAAGTAGTGCTTATATATTTATTGAAATGAATTCCAAGGAATAACGAGAGAAAGAGAGATGCGAGTGTGACGCTTGCGAACAAGTTGAAGCTTGTGGGGTTTAATAACAAAAACGTTATCAACTCATTGCGAGAGATATAAGTAGCGCTTAGCTGTTGTGTTTTAATATTCACAGGGCAGGGGTGAAACCAGCTCTGAATGACAAGTCTTACCACTAGAACGTTTCCATCTTCAATAAATGCGAGTGAATACAGCACAACGGAATTAAAACACACTCTTGATGGGCCGAGTGTCGCCCTCGCATTGGGAGTTCTGCGGGGAATCAGATATGTGTGTTTAAACGTAGGTTGGATGTCCAGATATTGGATATGTATCGGATTTAAAACCACATTTGGAAGTGGCTCAGATCGGATGCAAAAAAATCGGATCTCGTGCAGGTTTTGTGTTTACACGTGTGCAACAAATTCCGATCGGTGCCAGTTTGTGCCAGTGTAAATGCAGCCTATGTTGTTCTGATCCAAAGATGTGGCCTGTTTGTAGGGCTGCACGATTATGACAAAAATCATAATAGTTGTTTATACCTAAAGCCTACTGACATAGTCAAAAGTGACAACCCAGATGTGTCACTATGGTGTTCTGTAGCTGTGATTTATAGCTTTATAATATAAGGGTGCTAGATGTGTTCTCAATGGTTGCTATGACTTGGTTAGACAGCTTCCATGGTGATAGACTACTAGCTAGTCTGAGTCAAATGAGTCCACCCTCATGTCTCTGTTGTTCTGGTTCAGAGATATCACTGGTTCAATTTCTTGCTAGTCTGAGTCAAATGAGTTCACACTCATGTCTCTGTTGTTCTGGTTCAGCGATATCACTGGTTCAATTTATTATATGGTTACTAGGGTACTCTAAATGGTTAGATTGGGCATGGCCAGATTGCCAGGGTCATATTTAAAGAATGCTTGGCAGTTTGAGTCCAAAGAGCCTATCCCCATGTCTCTACAATTTTTTGATTCAGAGATATCTTTCTCATTCTTTTTCAGTGGAAGTCTATGGGGTGGTTCCTAGGGTGCTGTAACTGGTTGCTAGGGCATGGCTAGGAAGTTGAAATATCACCATTTATTGGCTGCTTATTAGTGAAATTGAGCCCATCCCCAAGTCTCTGCGACATAAGCCACATGATTTGATGCTTCATTCATGGACTTGCGACAAATGGTGCAGGAAGTTTGTATGGAATTAAGAAAGTATGTGAGATAATAGTGATGCTTTACAAAACTACTAAATACTATTAGTAATAACAGCATTAGTAGTATTATTAAAAAAATTTGCTAATAATGTGTTTTTTTTATTATTACAGGTATTATATAAATCATACAAAAATATATTTTTGACCGATTATCCAATCTCTGTTTGCAGGTTGAAGTTGATGAGTCCACCCTCAGTCCAGAAGAACAGAAGGAGCGCAAGATCATGAAGCTGCTCCTAAAAATCAAGAATGGAACGCCTCCCATGAGAAAGGTTAGTATCCTCTCTCAAACTTGATGGACTGTAACACATAATCTTAAAAAGATGATCTCTAACTAACTCTCTCCTTTCAGGCTGCTCTTCGTCAAATTACAGATAAAGCCAGAGAGTTTGGTGCAGGACCCCTCTTTAACCAGATCCTGCCACTGCTGATGTCTCCTACACTGGAGGACCAGGAACGTCATCTCTTGGTGAAAGTCATTGATCGTATCCTGTACAAACTTGATGACTTGGTTCGACCATACGTCCACAAGGTAAGTCTGCATTACATGTAAGCATTCCTTTTAATACTTGGGTGGAGAAATGTATTACCTTTCATGTGTCTTTTTTAACATTCCTGTTTGTTCTTGCAGATTCTTGTAGTGATTGAGCCCTTGCTGATTGATGAAGATTACTATGCTAGAGTAGAGGGTAGAGAGATCATCTCCAACTTGGCAAAGGTAAGATGGTTGACTAAATAGTAAATATCATCTTTGGTCGATAACAGCATCCCAACCGTTGTCTAATTAATTTAGAAATTTTAAAGGCCTTAATGGAATCTGCATTTATTCATTCACAGGCTGCTGGTCTGGCCACTATGATCTCCACCATGAGGCCTGACATTGACAACATGGACGAGTATGTGAGAAACACGACAGCTCGTGCTTTCGCCGTTGTGGCGTCTGCCCTGGGCATTCCATCTCTACTGCCTTTCCTCAAGGCTGTTTGCAAGAGCAAGAAATCCTGGCAGGCTCGTCACACGGGTATCAAGATTGTACAGCAGATCGCTATTCTCATGGGCTGTGCTATCCTGCCCCATCTCCGCAGCTTGGTGGAGATTATAGAGCATGGTTAGTATGGAATTTTGGTCTTGATCTTTCTGTATGTGAGTGTACCAAAAGTCTTTTACATTGCTATCTGGCCAGTTCTCGCTGTTGTTTTTTCCCCTCAGGTCTCGTGGATGAGCAGCAGAAAGTGCGAACCATCAGTGCTCTGGCTATCGCTGCCCTGGCTGAAGCTGCTACACCATACGGTATTGAGTCCTTTGATTCGGTGCTGAAACCTCTTTGGAAAGGTATCAGGCAACACAGAGGCAAGGTGAGCATGTGTTTGGTCAATGAAAAATTGACATTTTATTTGTACTATTTGCTTTCAAACTTTTTGGGCTGCAACCCAAAGATTGACATTCTTAGTAACTAAGTTTTTTTTGTGTCGTGTCAGGGTCTTGCTGCCTTTTTGAAAGCCATTGGATACTTGATTCCGCTTATGGATGCTGAATATGCCAACTATTACACCAGAGAAGTGATGCTTATCCTTATTCGAGAGTTCCAGTCTCCTGACGAGGAGATGAAGAAGATTGTCCTCAAGGTAGGTTAGGAAAAAACTATTCGGAAGCATTGAAAATGTAATCTTTCTAAAACATTTTAGGCTAAACTTTTTTTTTTCTTGCACATTTCAGGTGGTGAAGCAGTGCTGTGGCACAGATGGTGTGGAAGCCAATTACATTAAAACAGAGATTTTGCCCCCCTTCTTTAAACATTTCTGGCAGCACCGAATGGCATTGGATAGACGCAACTACAGACAGGTATGTGAGATCGTCACGTGATTAGAAATAACGTTAACCATTAACAACACGCATTTAACCTTTTTACTTGCTTAACAGTTAGTGGACACTACAGTGGAGCTGGCTAATAAGGTGGGGGCAGCTGAGATTATTTCCCGTATCGTGGATGACTTGAAGGATGAAGCTGAACAGTACAGAAAAATGGTCATGGAGACCATTGAGAAAATCATGGGCAACCTTGGTGCAGCTGACATTGATCACAAACTGGAGGAGCAGCTTATTGACGGTATCCTGTACGCCTTCCAGGAACAGACTACTGAGGTGAGTTACAGACTTCGCTGCATCTAAGAAATCCTGCTTTGTCATCATCTTGCATCTTAATCTCGCCTGTATCTCCAGGACTCTGTAATGCTAAATGGCTTCGGTACGGTGGTAAATGCTTTGGGTAAGAGAGTTAAACCGTACTTGCCTCAGATCTGCGGTACAGTGCTGTGGCGTCTGAACAACAAATCCGCCAAAGTCCGTCAACAGGCTGCTGACCTGATTTCTCGTACAGCGGTGGTCATGAAGACATGCCAAGAGGTGAGGGGTGCCATATGCACATTTCTGGACTGGACATTTATTTGATTGGTTAAACAGTACTGTATACTAATCTTGCTCTGACATTTCCATGTAGGAAAAGCTCATGGGCCATTTGGGTGTGGTGTTGTATGAGTATCTGGGAGAAGAATACCCAGAAGTGCTGGGTAGCATTCTTGGAGCCCTTAAAGCTATTGTCAATGTTATTGGTGAGTGTTGGTCAAAGTGCTTCATTACTGGTGTTTGCCAGCATCTAAGCCCTAACCCTAAGTATTAAACTTTGGCGCACATTTTTTCCCTATGTTTGTTTGTAGTGATGCATTAAAATTTCTATAACCAAAAATGCTTAGCCAGAACAGCAAAAAATAATTTTGAGGAGCGAAGTCATTTACTGAAAAAGTGATGCTTAGTGTTTTTCTAATTGACATTTGTGGATAGACATAACGTGGATACGCTGCAGCAGGTGAACCTGTCTCCGACTAATTTCCCCATGACCAAAAATTACCCGAACTTAAATTACAGAAACCTTATTTTGCTTTTAGTTTTCAGCTAAAAAAATTGTTTTTCCGTAATTGTTTTATATTCGGTGAACAAATAATGTCAGTTCATTGCATAAATGAGAGAGTTATTTCTCCTGCTTTGCTTTCTTTTGAGTATGAATAAGTGTGTAAATGTCCCATTGGCAGGTATGCACAAGATGACACCACCAATCAAAGACTTGCTTCCACGTTTAACTCCCATCTTGAAGAACAGACATGAGAAGGTGCAAGAGAACTGCATTGATCTAGTGGGCAGAATCGCTGACAGGTCAGTCCTACAGTTCCCTGCAGAATGTGAGCTCTTAACATTTGAAATATTTGGATAATGCCTCCTAAACACATCATTGTGTCCTTTGCAGGGGTGCAGAGTATGTGTCTGCCAGGGAATGGATGCGCATCTGTTTTGAATTGTTGGAGTTGTTGAAAGCCCACAAGAAGGCCATCCGCAGAGCTACTGTCAATACTTTCGGCTACATTGCCAAGGCCATTGGGTAAAACACAAAATCCTTCTCAGTAACGCAGAATCTGTCATTAGAGGTTTGAAAACGTTGATTTTTAATTTGTTCTGTTCTTCATTCTCTAGTCCTCACGATGTGCTGGCCACGCTGCTCAACAATCTGAAGGTGCAGGAGCGTCAGAACCGTGTGTGCACAACGGTAGCCATCGCTATCGTGGCCGAGACTTGTTCGCCTTTTACTGTGCTTCCTGCGTTGATGAATGAGTACCGTGTTCCTGAGCTTAATGTTCAGAACGGTGTCCTAAAGTCTCTGTCCTTCCTGTTTGAGTACATTGGTGAAATGGGCAAAGATTATATCTATGCCGTCACACCTTTGTTGGAGGATGCTCTGATGGACCGGTAAGCTGGGAAAATAATTACTGCTTTTCACAAGAGAGTTGCCACTTAAAACATGCAGATTGTTTTCAGTAAGCCTCTATATCTTTCTGTATTTCCATCGCAGGGATCTTGTACACAGGCAGACAGCCAGTGCTGTGGTGCAGCATATGTCTCTGGGAGTTTATGGCTTTGGCTGTGAAGATTCTCTCAATCATTTGCTCAACTATGTTTGGCCAAATGTGTTCGAAACGTCTCCTCATGTCATCCAAGCTGTCATGGGGGCCCTCGAGGGTCTGCGGGTGGCAATTGGGCCCTGTCGCATGCTGCAGTATTGCTTGCAGGTACATTTCACTTCAGACATGGAATCAGCACACTTTTTTGTGATTTTTCTCATTGACTTTGTAAAGACTTATCTAATGGCAAACTGTTTATTCTACCTCAATAGGGTTTGTTCCATCCTGCACGCAAAGTGCGTGATGTGTACTGGAAGATCTACAACTCCATCTACATCGGCTCCCAGGATGCACTGATCGCACATTATCCTCTTATCTTCAATGATGAGAAGAACTCATACGTTCGCTTTGAGCTGGATTACTTCCTGTGAATAGAACTACCCTTACATGTGCACTCTCTCTTCTCCTGTATCTGTGTCTAATTCATGATTTATAGGTCTTTTTTATGTTCTCTGGTAGATTACAAGAAGTGCCACAAATTCTGTGGTCTAAAATTCATTTCTTATTAAAGAACAGAAAAATGTCCAAAAACAGAATGTCAAATGTGACGCTTTTAGGTCTTTGGATTAGACTTTTCTGTTTTTATGGAGTGGCACCATGTACCGTGACCATAAAGATCGTAGCAGAGTTTCTGAGGAATGTGATTTATCTTCAGTAAATCTTTAACTTGAGACTTGTGTCCTGGTCTGTCAAGCTCGCTCTCTTGCTCAGTCACACATCTGTTCTTATTATAATGTTGCTTAGTTTGGCTGAATAAACGTTTGTGTATTAAAGGTCAATGATCTCCTCTGTCATTTTTGTTTAGCACAGCCAAAAGAAGTCTTGATTTTATTCTATCTACACGTTCGGTAGTAATTTACTCTCAGATGTTGTCGGAACAAACTGATCAAGTTTCATAATTTGCCAAGTTGATTGTGGAAAGTCAGTCCTAACATTTGAATTTGAAAATCAAATCAGATTGGGCTGCAGTGTGAACGAAGACCTTTGATCAGTGAATATGTCTAGCTTTTACCTGTAGTTAAATGCTTAGGCGTGTTAAACCTAAATGTACTATTAAAGCTTTGTCTCTTTCTGTATTTTATTTCCTTGTGGAAGGATGGATCTTGGGTTAAATGCATTCATTGTATGGGATTTTGTTTGCTTATTTTCCACATTCTGCTCCGACAACACAGCAGATGTAAAGATTGTGATTTGTGGTTTTGCACAAACATGAGGGTCCTGGAGTTTCTCAGTCTGAAGCAATGCGAGGCCGTACTTTAGAGAATTTTAAACATCATTTTTACATCCACCCTTTCTGATAACATCTGCTGTTTTCCATGAAATTGTAAACAGTGGGGTGCTTTATTGTGGACTGCACTGTATGCTTGGGCTGATCTTGACTGAAAATGTTCTCTTTACCATTTCCTTTGTCAGTGGTCCTTGGCTGTAAAGTTTAAATAAAATAATTATTTGGATAAAGAGCTAAAGCCTTTATACTAAGTCCTGGAATGTGTTTGAAGTGACTTGAACCTCTCAGTTTTCATTAAATATTAAAATGTGTACTTTCTTTATAGTATATAACAGCTACTTGCCGTGGTCTCCTTTTGACCCGTCAGCCCAAACTCTCTCATGCCTGTTTAAATATAGCCTCTGTTATTCAAGCAGACACACACACACACACACACACACAGACAGTCTGTTAGCTGATGTCATCCAGCAAAGGACAAACAAACACCGATATTTGCTTCCAGGTACATTGTGGGCAAGTTCTAAATGTAGAATAGCAGCAAATAAACAAAAATGAAAGCTGTAAAAGCTAATCGCATTATAGTGGCAATCTTCAACCTATGTGTAAACCATAGGGTTTAGCAAGGATTTTGAACAAATAAATAAATTAAAAATAAAGACAGTTGAAAACGCCACAATTCCTGAACTTTACTCTTGTTTTTATCCGTTTGCATTGAGACCCCCCCCCCCCCCCCCCCCCCCCCCCCCCCCCCCCCCCCCCCCCCCTGTCATGCAATTTAAAAATGAATCGAATCTTAATTAACTGCATTTGTATTAATTATAGAATTCATCAAGCATGATGTTAGCTCATTGCTGGGCAATATTCTTTATAAATTATATATTCTCTCTTTATCTTTGAACAAGCTACAAACAGAATAACTGTCGACATTATAATAATGAATGCATTATTTGAATTTTATTGTAAATGTATATGTACTCCAAAAGAGGACATATCGGTATTCTGCGAATAACCAGAGAGGACTCGCGTTAAGGACTAGTTCATTTTATCGAATCGATTCGTTCGAACAGTTCGGTTCACAAAATGATTCACGTATACGCTGTGACCGAATCATTAAACAGAACAGATTGATTCATTAGAATGATTCATTCGTGAGTCAGACTAGCGAGGGCATCAGTGAGGCAGGCGATGATGATGGCTTTTCGGAAGAATTTACAATTCTGTGCATCAGATACAGAGGAGGAAACGAAACTAGAAATTCTACTATGGTGACGCTACAGTTTATGAATATTAATTAGGTTGCGATGACGTTCCATCCTAATCTCCTCGAAGCATCCAGTCACACATGCTAATTTATATTCATGAAACAGTGGTTAATTCAGTAACGTTAGTCCGCAGTGGGAATCGTTCATTGGTCATCCAAACAGCGCCCACTCTGACAGCGTTTGCCTTTTAGCCAATCTGTTGAAAAGTTGGGTGCCGTATTAATATTCATAAACTAGGCCTTCGCCATAGTAGGATCACGAAATTAGCTAGGGGGGAAGCATACAAAAAAACTCTGACTTCCTGTATTTTCTTATAAGGAATGAATGCATTACGCAGAACATAAGCTAGAGGGATATAATATCTGAAATCGATATCACTGTGGATGCCATTGCCTGTAAATGCGGATTGTTTACAGCATCCTTTCCTCCCTCCCCTTTTCCTCTTTCCCGGAGCGCCGGAGCGCTGGTGGTGAGGCAGCGGCTAAAGCTGCTCCTGCTGACCGAAGATAGTGCCTGCAGAGCTGGCCACGGCCGTTACATCACCCCGGGCCCCTGGAGGGTGCGATCCACAACAAAGCAGGAAGCAAGCTTTTGATGCCACATCGTTGTGCAGCATCACCCTTCCGTGAAAAAAGCGCACAGCCACTTCTGGATTTGATGAATCTTCACCTCCAGGTTTTTTCAGGAGTTTGGATGTGCAGTTTCACATGATATGGCTGTTATTAAACTAGTCGACCAGGTAATTGCACAAGGTTTTTTGAAGGCACAGTATATTTTTGATTGCAAAATGATCAGTTTATTTGGAGGATGGCGTGCTGCTTGGATCAAACTGAGGGATTTGCACATTGTTTTCTTTTTCCAATGAATGCACAAAATACATAATGTGATGCTCCATATATGCTTGCAGCTGAAACTGCATGATGTATGTGCAGCATATGCATTGCATATTAAAAATGCATGACAGCACATATGAGTGTGTTTAATGTGCTCATGTCTGTTTCTGCTGTCACGCATTTTGCTCAAACGATATCATAGTTCATGTTGGAAGTTTCTCGTCTTCCTTAAAGTCAAAAACAGATACTTGAGCAAGTCGTGAATCTGATACTACTTTGGAAATTACTTATAAGTAAGTGCTGCACTTTACAAGTTAAATATTATTTTTAGTGTATGATTAATAATTTGTGTTTTACCAACACCAGTGTAAGAATATCTTTCATATTTGAGTTTAAGTGAGATAAAATAGTGGTGAAGTAACAAAGTGAGTGTTGCTCTCATTTATTGCATCATTTGTGTAAGGAACATTATCTGCTTTCATCTAGAGAGAACAAACTTCCTGCTGTCTGCTGTAGTGTGTCATGATGCTGATGATGTTGATACGGCTCCTAAATCTAATCTGCACACCATTACAAGTTTTGAGAAGAAAGCATCCCAAATTCATGATATCATTATCAGCACACCTAGTCAGATTTCTGTTTTAACTAACTAGTGTAAGTTGCATACCAACACAAGATTGAGCTCCACCCAGTTAAAGCTTAGATAGTCAAGTTCCTTTTCACTGTTGACATCACTGTTGTTCACTTATTTGAAACTTTTGTTGTGACAATAGCAATAATTTAGTTTCAAACTAAGCTTTTGTGTTTGCAATGTAGTATTTCTAGTTAGTAAAAGACTGAATTCACTGTAATCTGATTTTCATTGGTGATATATTGAATGTTACTACTATACTTCACAAATTTGAAATGACATGTTATATCTTTTGATACTAGTTAACTCCTCTAATTATTAGTTTTTCATGTCTCATTTGGTGGGCACAAAGTGAGAGCATTTTTTCAGTAGAGTAGACCTATATTTCCATAGCAGTCATGTGATGCCCTCATATCTAGACGCGATTGCATATTTTCTCGGAAGTTGTCCTTGCAACAAGTAACTTGATGTCTATCAGGGGCCCCATGGACTTCATGTCAGGGTCGAGAAAATTTTTGAACTGTGAGACTGTAGAGAAAGTACTAAATCTTTGCACACTACATGGTTGAAGCAATGTTTCGGATTCAAACATGTTCAGCTATCGACAGCTTCATGTTGTTGATTGCCACAGAAAATGCCAACTCATCCCTAAATTTGTAATAGCAAACAAAAATTGTGTGCACAGTAATGCATTTGCAAAAATGGCAAGAGATTCCAGAGGGCTTAAAAGCAGAAGTTTGCGGCTCATATCTTTGATAGAGCACATAAATTAATTTGTTCATACAAAATGTGTGTATACAAATGCACTTAAGATATTAATCAAGCATGTTTAATTTAATTTAGTCTTTTTTTTTTACATTTACTGAATTGAGTAAAATTTCTAAAGACTGTTCAACAATGTCATTAATTGCAGTAATTTTTATATATTTAGTTTTTATGTATGCTCAGGTATGCTGTCAACTTAATAAAAAGTAAATATTTAACAGAAAGTATGTTAACAATTTGTTTTAGTATAATGATGATATAAAGGGCAGTTATTTAATTTTGGAAAGGAAAGCATTTATTTAGCTGTTTTAATATTAAATTGTATATTTTAAATTCACAGTGTAAATGTATTTTTATATTTATCAGTGGGGTCTCTCACAAGCCCCTTAGACTTCCATTAAAAGTGCATTCATGTAAACTCATGTCTTGTTTGTTTTACAGACTAAGACACAAGTTGAAATGATTTTTGGTGTGGTATTTAACACCTGCCCCAGAAAGTGTCACTTGCATTAAACCCAGGACAGTTATTTAGTTGAAGTTAATATGTGAGACTAAGTGTTCTGAGCGTCAGTAATGTTTACCGGCATTCTGGTCTTGTGTACAGTTTGATTTCCATACTTTGCCCCAAAGAGGAAAGGAACAGGAAGTTGTTGAACCTCAGCATTCCCCTCTCATGCTTTTTTGTAGTCTCAGAGGGTTACGTGACACAAGTTCAGAGCACCCGAGAGGGAGGAAATAGAGGATAGTGTATTTACGCCTTACACATATGTCCATAAGTCTTTAGATACTTCAGTTATGCATTTTGTATATTTTTACCCTTCAGAAAACAAAGTTTAGATTCTTTCAGTTTAGATTTGGTCCAGAAGAGTGTTTTAGAGCTTTAGATCTTCACCAAACTCAACATAACCCCTGAATCTGATGATTTGCAGAATGTATGGTCTATCTAAAGTTGTGATGTATGAAATAGCATCAGATCTTTTCTTCAATATTGTGATGGACATCTGAGTGAAACAGATTTTCAAAAAGAAAAAAAAACGTTTTGGTTCTATCCATCGGTTGTTGTTTGGATGGAGGCAGATCTGAATGTGAATTTGTAGTCAGTTGTAAGTTGGACTAAACATTTAGTTGGACTAAATGTTTGGAGAAGTCCATCGTACGTCAGCAGAGAGAAGTCTGGTGTTTCAACGGAAGATCACGTTATGATATTTTGAATGCATTTTACAAGGTCAAAAAACATAAAAAAATAAAACCTGGACAATGCATGCATGTACAAATTTGCATTTCGTGCTGACTTTAAACATCAGGGTTAAAATGCTGTCACAAGGAAATATATTTCAGTTTCGCAGTTCATTTATTGTGCGACATCAGCAGTTCCTCATTTTAGACCCATGACTCTTAAGGAGTCCGTCTGCTTTGTTTTGAAGAGCCTGCAGTGCTCCAGTTGTCAAAAGTGAAGAAACCCCAGCCCTCATTGGCTAAGAAAGAAGTACAGCTCACTTCTATTGGCCATAGGGGACGGGGAATTGGGGGGAGGAGGTCGTGTAGCCTAATGAATGTCAACAATGACTTTAGTGTTTGAGAGTTTGGCTTTGGCATGGAGCGGCGCTGGGAGGTCGGGGAATGTCCTCATTTGTGATGAGCTGCATCCAGATCCCTGCTTGTGCCAGCGCTCAGCAATCTCGTCCCCAAGCTTTGCGGTGCCATAACACAGACAGCACTGTTGTCACCAGCTGTTGTGTTCTCTTTTCAGTGAGAGAAGAGCTGTGTGGTTGTGCATGCGATCTAGAAAGAGGCAACATCTCACAGTTAAGAGAATTCAACATTGTATCCTCATAGATTCAATCAATGCTCTCATAAAAGAGTTCAATAAGGGTGGCCCGGTGCCAGTATGAGCGTTTTTAAGGCCACTTCTGTTATACATTTTACATTCCTGATCTTGTGCATGTGCATTTATTTATTCAAGAGAAGGAAACCTGGGGGTTCACTGGTGAACTAATTATTGGAAAAAATTTAATATCCCTTAAGAAAGTATAATTGCCTAGAATGTTCTCTTTCATAGCTCAGCAGATGTTTCACCTTGGGCTTAAATGTTTCTTCTCAAATGTCTTGAGATGAATAAAAGGAAACAAGTGAATTGAAACAAATGGTTGGCATGCAGTAAATGTGCAGTCAAATTTAAAAATGACTGATGGCGTGTGGCGAGTTGGCACAGCAGAGATCATTTTTTACGGATGATGAAATGAGTTTGAAGTGAGTGGGTGTGTGATGGCCTGTTTCTGCAGCTGAAAATAGAGCAGATCTCAACAACACATCTCCTGTTGTCTCTACACAGAGAGTTTTTGTATTTGTGCATATTAAAGAGAAAGTCATAGTGAAAGAAGCTATTCTTAGAAACATATTTTGAAGTGTCAGAAAAATGTATTCATATTTTTTCATTAAACATGAACTTTTCTTGAAAAAAAAAATATCCCAAAATGTAATTCCATTACAGATCTAAATTCATATGGGCTGATAAACCGGTAAAACGTTAAAAGTCCATCCCTGTCTTTACAATCGCCATCCTTCGTGTTGAGCCCTGAAGTGTGTTCATTTGCATGTTGCCCTGACTGCATGTGTTCTGCTGTATAGCGGAAGTGAAAATGCTTTCCACGCTTCCTCTGTGTTGCTTCTGAGAAGGTGAAAAAGAGCAACAGGAAGTGAGATGTGGGGGTTATTGCAGATAAAGACACTGGAAGTTTAGATGCAGCCAAGTTTGGCTCAAACCACCTCGGTGTTATGATTCTCTAATCCCACGCATGTGTCAGATTATCATGATTTTCAATGTGCTGCCATATGAATATATCAAGCTTGGCACTTGAATTTAGGAAAATAGCTGGCAAAATACAGTTTATAAATATATTTGGCATCAGTTTAGTCTTTAGTTGCTCCATAAACAAGGATAGAAGATGATAATTACATAGTGGAAACATGACTTTAATGACCACACTACAGTGTGTGGAGCAAAGCTTCCTTGGGGCTCTTTGGGTCTCGATTTGGCCTCCCTGTAATGACGCCATTTCATGGAAATGGTGAAGGCTGTGTGGTTTTGCAGCCTAGTTGTCTGGTTGTGTTAGCGATTTGTGCTGAGAAACTGATTCAAGAACTGATCATTTGAATGACAAAGTTATTCCAAAGATATAAAACATAACGTCTATATAATACTCACAAGGATAATCTAGGTTCTTGTAGCTCTGTTTACTTTCTGATGGAACATTGGTGCTTGCCTTTACATAATTTGCCGCCACAATGCTGTGGTGGTTGCCAGGACATTGTTGTATGGTTGCAACGGCTTTGCAGTTGCTGGGTGTTAATAGGTCGTTCCTTGGGCGTTCTGGTGGGTTGCTAGCATTTGGGATTTGTTTAAATCTGTTACATTAAAGGTGCTGTCACATTAGATAAAGAAATGTCCGTTGTTTGTAGTGTCTCACAAAGAACTCACACAGAAATCACTTTTGTCCATGAAAATTCACTGAACAACATTAAATATGTCCATACCTTAAAGTAACAGTAATGTAGTTTTGTGTGTTTTGCAACTTTAGAGCCCCCTACAGTTAAGTGAGTGAAATTCACTGTCATTAATTAGACCTATCGGTAAGCCCCCCCCTGGAACGCAGCGAGCCAATTGGCAGTTAAGTACAGCTCATTGCCGGGACCGGAACTCGGGACATATTTAGGTTTTCAGCGTATAGAAAACAATGTGGGAAGATCCGAAGCTTTTTGGTGTTGATGGTGTTTATGCTTGCAAAAAATGGAAAAAAGCGAGGGCCGTGGTCTTAACACTAATTCCATGAATATGAGAGGACTGGGCTAGGGCTGGACAATAATTCACTATCAATATGTATCGCGATTATAATTTTTTTCAATACGTGATATGATTTTTTAAAACACATTTCCGATATTTCGATATAAATTACCAGTGTTTCCCATACATTGATATATTTGTGCCTTTTGACTTCGTTGAATAAACATGAGCACTGCACGTTTCAAAATCAAAACGCGTTCGGGGGTTTATATGAATGTATCTTTGAGGGGAACTGACTGTCTTCAGAAATGTTTAGATGGCATTTTTATCTGATAAGCGTTCATGAGCGGAGCTGATTTTTTTACAGCCGTTACTGGAGAAACCGTTAGTTATGCCGCTCTCACAGCGCCTCCTGCTGCCAGACAATCAGTTTGCGTTTTCAATAATAAACCCATTTCCAGCAACAAGCTTTTGTTGTTGCTCTATTTTTTTGATTTCTGAAGCAACTCGGAGCATGTTTCATACTCGTTATCCTGGTTAATGCACGTTTCAATCCATAAGAATAATCAGCCTACACTACCAGTCAAAGGTTTTTGAACTGCAAGATTTTTAATGTTTCTTAAAGAATTATCTTCTGCTCACCAAGCCTGCATTTATTTGATACAAAAAATACAGTAAAAGCAGTAATATTGTGATATTTTACTAAAAATAACTGCGTTCTATTTGAATATATTTTAAAATGTAAAATTACTCTGATGGCAAAGCTGAATTGTCAGCATCATCACTCCAGTCTTCAGTATCACATGATCCTTCAGCAATCATTCTAATAAGCTGATTTGCTGATTATCAATATTTAAAACAGTTGAGTACATTTTTTCAGGATTCTTTGATGAATAGAAAGATCCAAAGATCAGCATTTATCTGAAATAAAAAGCTTTTGTAACATTATACACTATACCATTCAAAAGCTCTTTTTAAAATTTATATTATAGAAATTACTTTCATTTAGCAAGGATGTTTTAAATTGATCAAAAGTGATGATAAGGACATTTATAATGTTACAAAAGAATTTTATTTCAGAGAATGCTGTTCTGTGAACTTTCTATTCATCAAAGAATATAAAAATATTCTCAACTGTTTTAAATATTGATAATAATAAATGATTTGAGCAAGCACCAAATCAGTATATTATAATGATTTATGAAGGATCATGTGACTGGAGTAATGACTGCTAAAAATTAAGCGTTGCCATCACAGAAATAAATTAAATTTTAAAATAGAAAACAGCTATTTTAAATAGTAAAAATATTTCAAAATGTTACTGTTTTTGCTGTAGTTTGGATCAAATAAATGAAGCCTTGGTAAACAGAAGAAACTTCTTTTAAAAACATTAAAAAATCTTAATGTTCAAAAACTTGATGGTTTTGTTACCTATGTTGGAAGTAAAAAATATAATATTAATAAGGAGAGTCTGAGATTTATTTGACAGTGATTTTACATTTCTTGTTTGTATGAAGGCGAAATACAAATAAAAGGGTGAAAACATTTATTTATTTGCGCCATTTTTTGAATAGTTTTATAGGAGTAGGTTTCATAGAGTTGGCAAATTAATTTTTCATAAGTTTGTATGCACAGACATCTGTTGTGGCCGTTCTTGGCCGTTTTTATGAGGCTTTTTTAATAGTGTTCATATCGATATCGGAATTATATCATATCGACCGAAATTAAGAAATATATCGTGATATAAATTTTGGCCATATCGTCCAGCCCTAGGATGGGCAATTGAATGAATTTTATTCCATTTCCTAAACCCAAACCAGAACAAGCCAAAATGTCCCTAAGCATTCAACCCCAATCCCAATGAAGATGAAAACGTTCATTTTCTGGTTGTCATACTCTCATTAATTTACAATTTTCATTTGCTTAAGCAGAACGTTAATGTCGTCTTGTGCTTCAGAAAGGTATCTCTGGCTAAAACTAGTTAATGTTAAAGCTAGCTAACGTACCAATCTAAATAGCTAACTGTTCTCACGTCATGTACAGTGTAGGTCAAAAACACATTAAAAAAGGTCTACATTTCAGTGCCTCTCCATATTAAATGCGGTACATGAAACCTGGATGTTGTCATCTGCCACTTGAATAGTGGTCCCTTTGTGTTAAAAAATTGATCAAAAACATCTTGGGACAAGGTTTTCACACTGATAGCTGTCATTGTAAGACAGTTAGCAACTCCGTTTGTTTGTCCGAGTAAGCAACAGTAACTAAGGGGGGTGGGGCTAACCGATAGGTCAATTATAGTGGATAGCTGTACATGAGCATTTGTTGCTACTGTAAAGCAATCCACCCTTTTCACATAATTTAGTACCCACCCACCAAATGTACATATTCCCAGAACAGACGTTTGAGGGTGAGTGTGGGAAAGAAACACAAGCCATTCACCTTATTAGAACTTATTGTACTATCAGAATGATATTGGAACTGATATTTCAAGGTAAAAAAAAACTTACAGTTGCTTTAAGTATGAGCAATAGCAACAGTGATACTTCATGCTTTTAATCCTAAAAACCATGTTTAAGTAATATCTTGTTTTTCACAGCCACCCCTTGTCCAAGCCATCTTTAATGGAGACCCCGATGAGATTCGTGTGCTCATATGTAAATCAGAAGATGTCAATGCACTGGTATGGATCAGTTTCTTTTATTCTTCTTCTCACATGACTATATCTCATCTCTTTGTTTCTTGCAGCACAATAGTCGAGGATTCCAATGCACAACAGCCAGAGATTTATATACATTTGTCTCAGTAAAGGCAACAGGACACAAAACAGTTTTCAGGGCCATTCTTCTTCCAGAATATTTATTTATTCTACTTGTCTCTCTATGTCCGCCCTAATGGCTCCAGCAAGAATTAGCTCGCTGTCCAAATGTTTTATAAAGAGCCACTGGTCAAGCCAAGATTTCAGGCTGCATGTGCAAACAGGTTCAGAGTATGGACACGTTGAGATGTCACCACCGCAAGTTTGTGAGCACATTAGTACACACTGACATCTCCATCAGTGATTGTAAAGAGCCAGTCAATGCTCTTTTGTTGTGGATTGCTTGCAATGATAGGCAATCATCATATTGCATTCAGAAGTGACTATGTCTATGACCAGTTCTCTGCAAAAACTCGAAAATGTTGAAGGTTTTGGAGTTTGAAAATAATGGAATGTACTGTAAAGACCACATTAAATGGTTTGACAGACACAATTGTCTTTCTAGTGTTGTTGTAGCCTATTTCCTATTGAAAACAGGAAGTTGGGGTAAGACATATAGAAGGGCTCATCCATTTTTTTTTAAATTAGCCATTAGCGTTTTGTTTATGCCCCAGCTGGCAAAATATGATTTGTCAGTTGCTCTTGTTAGGTTGTTGTAGATGGTATTAAAGGAATATGCTGTCCTTTTTTGGTTAAAAACCTTTATACATCTCTAAGTCCAAGATACACTACTATTGAAAAGTTAAGCATCTGTAAGGGGAAGAAACAAAATTTGTTTTGAGTAAAATTAATCCTTTTATTTGATAAGGATGCATTAAATTGATCAAAAGCAAAAGTAAAGACATTTACAATGTTTCAAAAGATTTCCTTTTCAAATAAATGCTATTCTTTTAAACTTCATCATCAGTTTTTTAAGCTTTCGTCAAAGTATCCTTTGAAAATAACGTATCATGCCATTGCATATGAAAATAATAATTGTTTATGGCGCACAAATTCAGCATATTAGAATGATTTTGAAGGATCATATGACACTGAAGACTAAAGTAATGGCTACTGAAAATTCAGCTCTGCCATCACAGGGGGCGATAAATACATTCCAAATGTGTATCAACTCTGCTTGTCGACTTTTAAGAGTGCACTAGCATATAGTTGGGTTTAAAGCTAATAGACATGGAGTAGAAGACTTGATTTTGATTAGATTTTTAACAGAATCTTTCCATTTTCTCTGTCCATGTGTCTGACTCTCCAGCTGTCTTTTTTCATTCTCTCTCAGGACGCTGAGAAGCGAGCTCCCCTTCATGCAGCAGCCTACCTCGGAGATGCTGAGATCATAGAGCTCCTCATTGTGTCAGGTACAGCTGCTCTTTTTCTCTCTCTCTCCCTCCATTCCTTTCCCACCTCCCTTCCATCGTACATTTACAGCATCTCATATAAAATAAATGACGTTAAAGTCTTTTAAAGGTATAGTTTAGTAAACAGTACAGTACGGTTACTGTAAATATTCTGTCAGCGTTTATTACATTTAATGCCAACCCCTGTTGTTTTTGGGCGTATAACATAAAGGGATGGGGGTGAGTAAATGATGACAGAACTGTCATTTTTGAATGAACTACCCCTTTACAAATACAGCATATAGAGCCCTTAATTTGTTGAGGTTATTATTGTTTGATGTTTCTTGTACTACTTTATTTTAGGGTCACGGGTCAATGCCAAAGACAACATGTGGTTGACTCCACTCCACAGGGCAGTGGCATCACGTAGCGAGGTGGGCTTAGTTGTTAAACACACACTCATGTTAGAATGTTGTGTAATGTTGTCATGCAGCAGGATGCCTTTATAATAATGCTAATCATATGCAGCAGCTCCTGTGTGATTATAATAGGATTTTTCCAACACTGGATGCCGACTGGTTAATTGTATTGCAGCTGGCCTGAAGTACACGATATAGTGTCATAGTTGTTATGTTTTGCTTACATCTAGGATGCGGTTCGAGTATTGATCCGGCATTCTGCTGATGTTAACGCACGGGATAAGAACTGGCAGACTCCGCTGCATGTTGCTGCCGCCAACAAGGCCCTGCGCTGTGCTGAGGTGATCATCCCGCTCCTGAGCAGCGTCAACGTTTCAGATCGTGGGGGACGCACCGCCCTGCATCACGCCGCCCTTAATGGGCACACGGAGGTACTGCAAGTTGAAACCAAAAATTGTTGCTTAGTTCATAGCAATACTATGGAGCCCCAAACATGACATGCGGGGAAAAAAAAAAGTGGTGGTGTGTGTGTGTGTGTGTGTGTATGTATGTATGTATTATATATATATCTATATATATTACTATATCTAGAGTATAGCTATATAATAATATATCTATATATATTATATATTAATTCTTTATTATTAAAAAAATTTAATCCCAAATTAAAATCATGTACGTTGCTGCTTGCCATGTTTTACTATTTGCTCTTCATTTAGTAATCATGCCATGATGTACTAATTAATTCCCTCGTTTTGAACAAATTAATTATTTGTGGGAACAAATTCTTCATTTGCATTCATTATTTAAATAAAACGGGGGATGAATACTAAATCGTGGCCACAGTTGAACTAAAATGAGCTTCTTAATTCGTTGGAGCAAATTATTAAGTTGTGGCCACAATAAATATATTTTTGCCCGCATGTCATGTGCCGGGCTCCGATCATGCTTTATTTCACTGCAGTCTAGTGTTAATAAGTGTTGCACATACAAAGACTGAGACAGTGACGGCTTTTAGATACAAACTCACATGCCCGTTGAAACACTTAATTTTCCTGCATAGCATTGTCAACATAACTAGAATTTTCTTGTGCTATCAGCAATGCAGAATGGTTTAGAAAGTCATTATATAAACTGTGACACAAACACGCAGCACACAATAAGAGCTTCAGGAGCCCCATAATTACTAACACATTAATGACTCATGCTTTACTGCCTATTGAGACTGACACATGCATTTTCTCCTCCATTTCTCCATCTCTTTCTTATCACTGTTATTTAATTTCCTCTTTCTCTTTTCAGATGGTTAGCCTTCTCCTGGCCAAGGGTGCCAACATCAATGCCTTTGACAAGAAAGACTGCCGTGCTCTGCACTGGGCAGCATATATGGGTGAGGAAATGAAACTTTTAACTGTGACGTGTATGCTCTGTCTTTTACAGTGGAAAGCAAAAGGAGTTGTTCACACTGCTGCCTTCCATTTCAATGCAAAACATGAGTTACTGGGGACTGGCAAGCTCAAAAAAAGGACATACATCACCACTCCAGTTGTCCATACTAATAGGGGTGTACGATATGTATAGTCTACCATAATTGTTGTAATGATGTTCAAGCTGACATTATCAAGTATGGCACTCACTTTGCAAAAGCACACCCTGAGACTGAGATAGATATTTAGCATTTTGTTACTGAAAAAAATCATTTGAGTGCATAACCCATTCATTAAGACAGTCATATGCTTAGTTTCTGAATGAATCAGCCATTTTGAATGAGTTTTGAAGCTGTTTTGAACAAATCTTTTTAATGAATGATTCACTGATATTTAAATGCTACGTCAGAAGCAGCTTGTAGTCATCTATGTAGTTCAAAAATGGATTTTGTTTAAACTGGTTTCATTTGATTGGTAACAGCCCATAGTATCTTATCATTCTAATTTAATTTATTGATTAAATGTAAGAATTTTACATGTGAAAGATTATTACATTTAATAAGGGTTTGAAAAAAAAACTGCCACTATAAAGGTAAAAATTCTCCTGGATATCAATTTGGGGGGCAAATATCACCCCTTTAAAATTTCCATCACTTCTGTGAACTAAACACTAGCAAAAAATACACTCAATAAAATATATATATTTTTAATGATCATATTAACAAGATCACAAAAAATAATTACATACCATTATTTGGCAATGTTGTATTCCTGTACATACTAATTATGTGCAATATTCTAAGTCTTCTAAAGACATTTGCTCTTACGAACATTCATATTGTTTTTTTTTTCCTCACTCAAAACCATTAAATGGCTTCAGAAAACCTATGCTGAGACTTATGTGAAGTCATATGGAATAGTTTATGGTGTTCTTTTGTTCTATTTGGAGCTTGACAGACAATAGACACTTTCTAATTTTGTTTTATGGACAAGAGTCAATATTCTGGAAAACATCTCCTATTGTGTTCTACAGAAGTGAGTCCCATGGGTTGGAAACAACATGAGGGAAAGTAACTAATAACAGAATTTTAATTTTTAGGTGAATTATTAATTTTATCTCCTATATCTGTGTTGATGTGTTCATGAGCTTTTCTCTGTACTCCTGCAGGTCACTTAGATGTAGTGTGTTTACTAGTGAGTCAAGGGGCTGAGATCAGCTGCAAGGACAAGAGGGGATACACGCCTCTACACGCAGCTGCTTCCAACGGTCAGATCGCTGTGGTGAAACACCTGATCAGCCTGGCCGTGGAGGTACCCAGGATGCAAATAGATACATATAGGGAAGGATGCATGGGGTCATGG
Organism: Sinocyclocheilus anophthalmus; assembly: GCA_018155175.1. Taxonomy (NCBI): domain Eukaryota; kingdom Metazoa; phylum Chordata; class Actinopteri; order Cypriniformes; family Cyprinidae; genus Sinocyclocheilus; species Sinocyclocheilus anophthalmus. Next base: position 82,975 of record JADLZN010006689.1, on the reverse strand, counting down.
GAAAAACATCTAGTTTGAGCTGACTATTATATTGCATGCTTTACTTATAGATAGATGAAGCCAATGCCTTTGGGAACACAGCGCTGCATGTGGCCTGTTTTAATGGACAAGATGCAGTGGTCAGTGAGCTGATCGACTACGGTGCTAATGTCAGTCAGCCGAATAACAAGGGCTTCACACCACTCCACTTTGCTGCTGCGTCCACTCATGGTGCCCTGTGTCTGGAATTCCTGGTCAACAGCGGAGCTGATGTCAACGTCCAGGTATGTCTATCTAGGACCAAATATGGACAGACAGTCCAAATCCTGTGTGCTGTACGCTAGTAAACATTTCCTGATGTATCCTCAGAGTCGTGATGGGAAAAGCCCTCTTCATCTGACGGCAGTTCATGGACGATTCACACGCTCCCAGACACTCATCCAAAACGGTAGTCTGCTAAAAGCTTACTTTTCCCCCGTGACTGATTTGCATCATGTACATTGAGAGTTCAAGTGTGTGTTTCTGATACAGGTGGAGAGATCGACTGTGTCGATAAGGATGGAAACACTCCACTGCATGTCGCTGCTCGATACGGCCATGAACTTTTAATAAACACTCTAATCACGAGTGGAGCTGACTGCACCAGGTTTGACTCTGTCTTTGGATCTTTATAAAAAAATCTGGCTAAAACATCATTACTTGTTGTTTCTGATATGCTCTTTTCTTCTCTGCAGAAGAGGGGTACATGGCATGTTTCCTTTGCATCTGGCCGCTCTGAATGCTCATGCGGACTGCTGCCGGAAGCTTCTCTCCTCAGGTACCATCTACACCACCAAATCAAGCTACAGTTGCATTACCTTTATATAACATTGAAAACCTGGTGGAAACCATTTTTGGCTAAATACAAAAAATGTTGTCTATTTTGAGATGAGGAAGGGACGAAGTACTGAACCATGAGATACCTCTCAAGTTGATGTGACTCTTCCTCTTCATAAATGACTATTTCATAAATAGCAATTTATGTTAAAGGAATGCTTCGCAACCTTTTGTAATTAGGTTTATTATGTTGACTTTGAGTTAAAGATCTTTTGTCTCTGAATTGATGGGCATGAATTTTCCTCACGTCTCTTTGCTTAGGTCTGGCATGTCATGTCTGTGCATTCTTAACTCTGACTCTTGATTGTTGGTTTGTTGTTTTAGATTGTAGATGCTATATCTGTACTTTTGAATTGTTCTGCTTGGTTGCACACATTTGTGTTCTCACCTCTGTGAGTGATGTGTGTTTGTCTTGTCTACCCTCTGTGCACTGTCTTTGTTTTTCCTGAACTAACATCCTTTCTCTCTGTCTCTCTTTTTTTTAACACGTCTCTTTTTGGACCCCCCCCCCCCGTGTCATTCTTTCCCCTCCTGCGATCTGACACTGTGGCTGTCTGCGTCTGAGTGTGGGGACACTTTTCTCCTCCATGCACGGCATCCTTCCTCCCCATACTTCCATTCCTCTACAGGACGGAGTTATAGCATAATGTTCCCTCTCAGTAATGACTCGGTCCTGTCTGCAGGCTTCCAAATTGATACACCAGACAACCTGGGAAGGACATGTCTGCACGTCGCAGCTGCGGGCGGGTGAGTCTGTCTTGCAGATCTGGATTTTGCCTGTTGGACTGTGGAAAAAAAAAATGTGTCTGATCACATGGAGTTGTGATGGTGTGGCCTAAGCTTAACTTTATATATATATATATATATATATATTATAAGCTTCAGTTAAAGGAACCGCCACTATTTTTGAAAATGGGCTCATTTTCCAACTCCCCTACAGTTAAACAGTTGAGTTTTACGTCAGAAAGTTTAAAACTCAACTGTTTAACTCTAGGGGGGTTGGAAAATGAGCCTATTTTCAAAAAGTAGTGGAGTTGTTCTCGTTAAGCTAAACACACACACACACACACACACATACATACATATATATATATATTCACCCACATAGATATTTATATTTCAGCTAAACTAAATACATATATATATATATGTATGTGTGTGTGTGTGTGTGTGTGTGTGTGTGTTTAGCTTAGCTGAAATCAAACTTTAAAACTGTATATTTCATGTGTGCATACACATTGTAGAGAAATAGGCTGATACAGTGTTTTTACCAATAAGGAGACTGGACCTTTTAATGGTGTGACTTTATATTGAGTATTGTGATGTTCTTACAGGTGGTCTGTCTACTTATTCTGTTTCTGATTGGACTTTTTACAACTGCAGTTGTATCATGTGGATTGTGATACAAAATGTAGAAGTCATGAAGTTATATATACCCAAATACAATACCCAATTATGTATGAATACAATACAAAAACTAATGACTACCTTATCGTCCATTGTTTAGACAAATACAGGTATTGTTGGACCTGTTATCTGTCCTCATACTCGTGCTCATGGCAAGGTTTTTTTTATTTCTCTCTCTGTCAGTAATGTGGAATGTGTGACGCTATTGCTGAGCAGTGGAGCCGATCATAACCGCAGGGACAAACATGGAAGGTGAGTTCTTGGTAAAAGCAAGAGATTTACATCAGGATAATTTTTTATCCTGTGCTCTCCTCAGCTGGAGTTGTGCTAATAAACATTCAGTACTAAATATATCTGTGCTATTCAGTGCATTCAGGAACAGTGAGTCAATTTGTCTAAAATCACAAATTTTCTTTCCATTTTTTTCAACATGTTACCATGTTTTTCAAAATAATATTTTAATTGTTAAGCTTTTTAAAATGCTAGCTTAATGGAAAACTTTGTCATCCTTTTGGCGAATAGTAACATTTCAACCACATATATTCAGATTTCTTTGCATTTTTATATTGATAATTTCTCAATCATTTATAAATTTAAAAGTTTTTTTTATTTTTTTATTTTCTCAGCTGTTTTGTTTGTAGAATTTGTTTGTACTTTGAAACTGAAACTTTGTTAATTTTTTGTCAAATCCTTTCCCCCCCCCTCTCTTTTGTTGTGGGTGTTGACAGGACCCCTCTCCACTATGCGGCAGCTAGTCAACACTTTCAGTGCCTGGAGACTTTGGTGTCCTGCGGAACCTGCATTAATGCCACTGACCAGTGGGGGCGCTCTGCTGTGCACTACGCTGCTGCTTCTGACCTGGACAGGAGGTACACAACATTTACACAAACGGCAACATCTGTGATTTTCTCCTCCATTCTTTATAAAGTTTAAAGATTCAATTAAAAAGTGGATTTGTCCTTCAGTTTGCAAAAATAAACATCTCATCATTTACACTAATAGACTTATATTGCAGCAAGATATTACGAGGGGTTTCATTGGAAAAATCTGCAGCTCATAAGTCTAAACCATCCTTCAACCTAATCGTAGTTTTAGCGGTGGGATGCTGGAGTGAAAAACGCCTTGACTGGTGGTCAAAATATCCCCACATGAATAGTTTACAGTGCAGAAATGGAGCTAGTTGTGAACAACATGTAATTGACCATTGTAAATGCATGTCTAACCCGATTAAGTGATTTAGACACAGGCAGCTGTAGTCCTACAGCAGGTGAAATCGAGTGCGGTGTCAGTCCCCACATATATCTGTGTTACCATGGCAACCACAGGCTATTTTTAAGTCTCCTATCATTGGGGTAGTTTATGTGCGAAGACAAAAGTGTTTGACGTCGACTTGATATGGCATACGGAAACACCTTTTTGCTTAGTTTAATTAGATTAGTTGCCAGAATTCACCGCCACAAAGAATTTTGTGAACGAGTAATGAGACGGTAATTAATTTAATTTATACCAAGATACCACAGACTTATTGCATGTAACATATAAAATTATTATTAAACTATTGAATTATATAAATGTTTACTCTCATGTATTATTATTAATTACAAAATATGAATAGTTAATAATAAAACAAATATCAATTCCAAAATATTCATTTAATGGTAATACAATTTTGTTTACAACTTAAAAAAAAATTGTTAAGAGTTATTGTTGAGTAAGAAGCATCTGTGTATAAGATTTGTGAGGTGTGTGTGATTTTTCTGCAGGCGGCGTGTGGTCCTGGAACCAGAGAGTGACGGAGTTCAAGCTGAGAGGGAGAAGGAGGAGCTCTGTGAAGTTTATGGAGTTGAAGAGTGAACGGCACGTGCATCAGCCTCAATTCTGTGTCCCCTCCTTGTCTCACGCACTCGGGCTGTCCCGTGTGTGGCTCTGATGCAAAATGGGGTGTTTGGTCTGTGTTGGTCGTTAACCATCACATTTCCATGTTGCTGGGCAAACTAAATGTATTTTCCCTCTCTCCAATTATAATAATGTTACATGATCTTTTTTGTACTTTTTCTAGTTACATTTTTTATGGTGTGTGTGTGTGTGTGTGTTTGTGTGTGTATTTGAATATATATTTATATTTGTGTGTGCAGGTGTCTCGAGTTCCTGTTGCAGCATGGTGCCGCCCCATCACTCAAAGATAAACAAGGCTACAGTGCCGTTCATTATGCTGCAGCGTATGGCCACAGACACTGTCTGAAACTGGTGAGGACACAAATATGTCCAGTGAGTGCCTCAGGGCACTTCCTCCATCTGTACTCTACTGTCTCTACTGTAGATTTAAATGTGTAACTTAACATGCAAATGAATTTAGTCCAGTTTGTGGTAGTCCAGTCATGTCGTAAAATGATGTGCTCGCTGTCTGTTGAACCTATTGTACACCACCTGCTGGTGCACTGCATATGTTTATCGTGCAAGAATGAATTTGTTCCAGCTTAATTCAGAATAGCTTCTTTTTTTTTTTTTTTGAGTTTAATGAGAACAGCTGTAATTCAGATTAAATCTGATTTCAGCTTTTGGACAGAGATGAGAACCAACAAGATGAGATGGAGGACAGCCAAACCAGAAGCCCATTGCATCTGGCCGTGAGTCCAAATTTACACCTTTACAACCACATCCTAACAGCCACATAACAACATGCTAAAAACAAATCATAACACTATATCAATACTCTGGCTACCACCGAGAACACCTTAGCATCCTGAAGCCAACTTTTGCATAAAAAAACACAGCTTGTATGTTTTTAATACTACAAGGTTTAGTTACTACAGACAGGCCTACCTCACTGAAATATGTGAAAGACATTTTCAGACAGTTGGTCTTACACCTTTATATAGGTATATGTTTGTTTCCAGGCGTACCACGGTCAAGCACAGGCTCTAGAAGTGCTCTTGGAGGGTCACTGCGAGGTGGATCAGGGGGATGAGGTGGGCCGGACTCCATTAGCTCTTGCTGCCCTCAGGGGCCACACTGACTGTGCTCTCACACTTCTGAACCATGGGGCCTCGCCGAGAAGCAAAGATACTCTCAGAGGACGTACACCTATCCATCTTGCAGGTAGTACATCTGTGTGTGGTGGAAATTACACAGTTGTACATTTTTATGCAGTATTTAATACACTCTTGTTTGTATCCAGTAATGAATGGTCATACATCATGTGTGCGCCTCCTGCTGGAAGATTCTGATAATGCAGATCTGGTAGATACAGCGGACTCTCAGGGACAGTGAGTAGTTTATTTAATAACTCTAAAAATCTTAAATTATAATGCCACAAAGATTTTGGAGTGGAATGAGTGTGTCATGTATTATTACTTTTTAACTTATGGGTATTGTAGCTTGGCAAACTGAAATAATTAAATACAAAAAAAAAAAAATTAAGTTACCCAATTGTTACCCATAAAAAGTTGCTGACTACATTTAGTTAATTGTTTTTTAATTACTATGCAACTAATTAAATAAAATACATATAACTATTTTTCTACAATAAATAAATATTGAGGATCTCAATTAGTGTGCCAAAATCAAACCTGAACACACTTCATATGAATTCTAATAATAAAATGAATCAACTCCCTAATTTATTTCATATTAATTTTGCCCAAGCTATGAGAAAAATGTACCCATGGACATGTGGGAAACTTATTGATTGATTTAATAACGGCTGATTGAAATTAACCATCTATACACAATCGAGGAGATTCTTGCACGTGATTAACGGGTTAATGGGTATTCGTTCTATGTGTGTTTGTGTCTGCAGGACCCCGCTAATGCTGGCAGTAATGGGGGGTCATGTGGATGCTGTGTCTCTTCTATTGGAACGTGAGGCCAGTGTGGACTTGGCTGATCATCAAGGTCTGACTGCTCTGCACCTGGGGGTGAGTTTCCTGATCTTGCCAAACAATTGCCAAATTCAAGTGCAAGATGTACAAGGACGTTTTTTTTTTAACTCTCTCTCTTACTCTCTCTCAGCTCTTGTGTGGACAGGAGGAATGTGTTCAGTCCCTGTTGGAGCTGGAGGCATCTGTGCTGCTGGGGGACTCCAAGGGTCGGACAGCTATCCACCTGGCTGCGGCAAGGGGTCACGCATCCTGGTTGAGCGAATTGCTCAGTATTGCATGTTCTGAACCCCCGATACCCCCATTCCGAGACAACCAGGGATACACACCCTTACACTGGGCCTGTTACTATGGTTGGTTTTAACAGTCTCCATTATGAGTTTAAAAAGACGGAATCAGTAAACGGAATGTAGCTTTTGTGAAGTATAGTGGACTAGCATTGTGTGTGTATGTGTTCTAGGTCATGAGGGTTGTGTGGAGGTCCTACTCGAACAAAGAGATTTACGTCACTTTGATGGGAACCCCTTCACCCCGCTGCACTGTGCTGTGTATGTCTGCTGTGAGATCGTTTTCTTCATCCTTGTCTTCTTTTGCACTTTTTTTTTCTCTGTTTCAACTTTGAATCCTCTGTCCTGCAGGGTCAATGACCATGAGACCTGTGCCAACCTTTTATTAGAAGCCATGGGATCAAAGATTGTAACTGGCAAAGACTCCAAGGGCAGGTTAGTTTGGTATATGTCAAGAAAGACAAAACAGATTAGAATAAAATAGATTTGTACCTACAGTGGTTACAAAATTATTTTTCAAATAAAATCTATATTTATATACACGTTTGAGAACTTGAGAGCCGACTTCATACACCTTCATACACACAGTTAAATGTCATTACTAATCTGGCTAGGAAAAGTTAAGAGAGTCCTGAGAAACAGACCAGTGTAAGTTTTTAAATGGCAATTGAAATGTGCCTAATCTTTTTTTTTTATATTCATCATTAGCATTGCTTTCATAAGCTATCAGTGAAAAAATCTATTAAAAACTGCTGTCTCTATTTATCAGGACACCTCTCCATGCAGCTGCATTCGCTGGCAACGTAGACTGTGTTCAGCTGCTCTTGGCCCATAATGCATCTGTGGATGAGGTTGACCAATCAGGGCGCAGTGCCCTGATTATGGCAGCGGAGAAAGGAAGGGTTGAGGTCGTAGGTATGTATTAAAAAAATTTTCATGCCTTTTATTTGCATTATGCCTCTGTTCATTTGAAAATGGACTCAACTGAATGCACTTATGCAAAGTGTGGCATGTTTTAAACAGAAGCTTTACTTACTGTTGCCAATGTGAACCTCAATCTGACTGACCAGAAGGGCAATACAGCACTCCATCTAGCCTGCAGTAATGTAAGTATAGCCCGTTGCATGCCGTGGTCATCAGTCTCTACTTTTTCATAGTTTCATCAGTAGTGCAGTGATCTTTCATAATCATTTTTAGAATTTGTCATAATCAAAATTTGTCATTTTGTCAAAATGCCACTGACAAAATTGCACCCTTTACTATTAGTTTTGTTTTACAAAGAAATGATAAACTATATAGTTCACTGAAACAAAGGTTTTCGTTATATCTACTCACCCCAAAATCATATTTTATTGATGTTTATTATAATAATTTGGCCTTTTCAAAAACAGAAAAATTTTAAAATTTCCACTCAAGTGATGCAGACACCTACAGTGGGGGAAAAAAGTATTTAGTCAGCCACCAATTGTGCAAGTTCTCCCACTTAAAAAGATGAGAGAGGCCTGTAATTTTCATCATAGGTATCCTCAACTATGAGAGACAAAATGAGAAAAAAAAATCCAGAAAATCACATTGTAGGATTTTTAAAGAATTTATTTGCAAATTATGGTGGCAAATAAGTATTTGGTCAATAACAAAATTTCATCTCAATACTTTGTTATATACCCTTTGTTGGCAGTGACAGAGGTCAAACGTTTTCTGTAAGTCTTCACAAGGTTTTCACACACTGTTGCTGGTATTTTGGCCCATTCCTCCATGCAGATCTCCTCTAGAGCAGTAATGTTTTGGGGTTGTCGCTGGGCAACACGGAGTTTCAGCTCCCTCCATTGATTTTCTATTGGGTTCAGGTCTGGATACTGGCTAGGCCACTCCAGGACCTTGTAATGCTTCTTACGAAGCCACTCCTTCTTTGCCCGGGCGATGTGTTTGGGATCATTGTCATGCTGAAAAGACCCAGCCACGTTTCATCTTCAATGCCCTTGCTGATGGAAGGATGTTTTCACTCAAAATCTCACGATACATGGCCCCATTCATTCTTTCGTTTACACGGATCATTCGTCCTGGTCCCTTTGCAGAAAAACGGCCCCAAAGCATGATGTTTCCACCCCCATTCTTCACAGTAGGTATGGTGTTCTTTGGATCCAACTCAGCATTCTGTTTCTCCTCCAAGCACGACAAGTTGAGTTTTTACCAAAAAGGTCTATTTTGGTTTCATCTGACCATATGACTTTCTCCCAATCCTCTTCTGGATCATCCAAATGCTCTCTAGGCAAACTTCAGACGGGCCTGGACATGTTCTGGCTTAAGCAGGGGGACACGTCTGTCACTGCAGGATTTGAGTACCTGGCGGCGCAGTGTTTTACTGATGGTAGCCTTTGTTATTTTGGTCCCAGGTCTCTGCAGGTCATTCACTAGTTTCCCCCCGTGTGGTTCTGGGATTTTTTTGACCCCACGGGGTGAGATCTTGCGTTGGAGCCCCAGATCGAGGGAGATTATTAGTGGTTTTGTATGTCTTCCATTTTCTAATAATTGATCCCACAGTTGATTTCTTCACACTAAGCTGCTTACCTTTTGCAGATTCAGTCTTCCCAGCCTGGTGGAGGTCTACAATTTTGTTTCTGGTGTTTTTTGACAGCTCTTTGGTCTTGGCCATGTGGAGTTTGGAGTGTGACTGTTTGAACAGGTTGTTGTGGACAGGTGTCTTTTATACTTATAACAAGTTCAAACAGATGCCATTAAAACAGGTAACGAGTGGAGGACAGAGGATCCTCTTAAAGAAGTTGTTACAGGTCTGTGAGAGCCAGAAATCTTGCTTGTTTGTAGGTGACTAAGTACTTTTTTTACCGAGGAATTTACCAATTAATTCTTTAAAAATCCTACAATGTGATTTTCTGGATTTTTTTTTCTCATTTTGTCTCTCATAGTTGAGGTATACCTATGATGAAAATTACAGGCCTCTCTCATCTTTTTAAAGTGGGAGAACTTGCACAATTGGTGACTAAATACTTTTTTGCCCCACTGTATGTGTGACCGTAATCATAGGGTTTGAATACTTCATATAATTATCAAACAATACAATTGTGCCAGATATAAAAACCCACATTGCAAACAGTATTTTTGAATGTTTTTATTAATCTATTACCTGAGGTCTTCTAAAGATGATTTTCTTGTTGTTTTTTTTCTGCTTGCTCTCTGTCTAGGGAATGGAGGAATGCGCATTGCTCATTCTCGGAAAACTTCCAGACTCTGCCCTCGTTGCTACCAACGCTGCACTGCAAACGTGAGTTCCTCTTCACATTACAGTAGATTGCATATTATACTTACATTTATGCATTTGACAGATGCTTTTATTCAAAGAAACTTGCCTTGCATTGCATTTAAGGAATACATTTTATCACTTCATGCATTCCCTGGGATTCGAACCCATGATGTTGCTTGTGCCATGCTCTTATAAATGATTGAAGAAGCAACTGATGCTCACTTGTTTTTCGTTCACTTCCCAAGACCTCTCCATTTGGCTGCTCGCAGTGGGATGAAGCAGACAGTGCAAGAGCTGCTCTCTCGTGGGGCCAGCGTTCAAGTACTAGATGAGAATGGTGCGTCTTCCTGAAACTAAAATCTCTGCAGATTTAGATTGTCAGTGTATGTGGATCGCTCTATGTCTGTCTCTGTATTCTTCTTCTTTTGTTAGTGACATAGAGGCTTTTGCCAAAGCAGCAGCTGTGTTTCAAAGCTTTGACAGTGGCATGCATGTCCCCTTTTGCCCCCTGACTGACCATGTGTTTGGCTGACTAGGGAGGCACTAATGGAATGGTGCTTTCGTCCATCACCTCCCCACCACTGTCCTTTTGTTCCACTGCTCCATCCCTCCTTTCACCTCTTTCTGCTTTCCTGTCCCCTTTCCTGTCTCTCTCGCTCTTTGGCTGTCTTTCCCCGCAGGTCTCACCCCTGCTCTGGCTTGTGCTCCCAGCAGGGAAGTGGCTGACTGCCTGGCTCTCATTCTGGCTACCATGATGCCTTTCTGCTCTCCTTGCAGCTCTGGAGCTCCTTCGCCAGGTGCCCTGCTGAAATCTCTGCCCCACCAGGCCAAGAGCCCCCAAGGCCCCCACAGTCCAAGGGACCCCTCCCGCCCCTCCAGCGAGGGCACAACCACTGAAAACGACTCAGACTCAGAGACATTTTGACCCCGGCTCCTTCTAGAGGCACCGGTCATAGTTTTTAAAGCACAGATCGTCATGAACCTTGCAGAAGTTGTACAGATTTTTGATTATGGAGCACAGCCTCTATAACAAGAGATTATAACATATAGCACATATGGTACACTTTTGTTCTGCCACACTTGTTTGCACAGGAGATGTTTTCGAAAGCCATTTTGATCACTTTAACACAGGTTGATTGATGATAGATTGCTAAATGTTGACTGACTTCTCACACTTGAAAGATGATAATGTAAAGTGCGGCATGGTGTATCTTAATCTGTGGACTTTTGAAAGCACAAACCATGTGGAAGTCACCCTCATTTCACCCATGTTGTCACTGTGCGATCAGGAAACGAAAAATCTAATTTTTGGACCTACAGAGGAATTGGCATCACTGTTAACAACCTCACTTAGTATTTATTTGTGAGTAAACACTGGAATACACTACGCAACTTTTTCCCAGATTTGTGCCCTGATGAGTCAGTGCAGTTGCCAAAAGTCAGAGCCGTACTGCAGATTTGAGTTGACAGATTTTACATATTGTTTTCGTTTGTCATGCATCTTCTAGCAACAAATCAAACATTTCTGTGTGAGTTTGTTGTGTTCTGAACAACTTGAACGTCTGGTAGTGTGTGATCCTCAGTCGTTTAGTGTATGATGCCCAGTTTTTCACTGTAACCATTTACAATAGTATGATGCCTAGCATTTTAAAAATCTGTTCAGATTTGTCAAGTTGTGTAGTGTATTTCAGCCTTAAGACAAGTTAAATTGAAAGTACATGAAACCCAGTGTAATGTGATGAAAATCCAATGCAAGTTCTACATTTCCAGATCGTACACCAGTTGTACTTCACACATTTTATTTGACACGTTGTGAATAGAAGGCTCTTGACATTTGTATTGTGAAAAGAGCATTTTTATTCCATAGATATAAGTAGATTTCTAGGCCTTGATGGTCTAAACTTACATCTGACGCTTTTGGAGAGTGACACTTTGTCACTCGGTTCCTTCTCAGACGTAGAGACAGTGTTTAAATAATACTTCTATTCAGGTTGAATTTTAGATTCTAGTGACAGGGCATGGCATGTTACGTGAACCAGGATGTTCTCAAGCCTGCACCGATATTTATTAACATTTAGATAACAATGGTACTACAATTGTATGCACTTATGTATGGGAGTAAATGGGTGCTTAAAGGAATAGTTCACACCTAAATTATAATCCTGCCATTGTTTACTCATGTCCTTGTTTTTGTGGAACACAAAAGTAAAATTATCTTAATGTGGCTCTTTACATACACCAACAGTTCATAGTGACAATGTCTGTCAAGCTCCAAAAATGACAAAGAAGTACCTCCAGAAGAGCTACATACTCTATTCCAAGTCTTCTGAAATCATACAAAAAGCTTTGTATGAGAAAGAGGCCAAAATTAAAGCTTTAATCTACTAATAATCTTTTCCTTCAGTGAGCTGTTGGTTCTGGATCATCGTGTAAGTGAACTGAACTCTAGAACTGAATCGTGAACAAAACAACCAAATCATCAGAAAGAACCAGTTCAAATGAACGATCTGTTCACTGATTGGACTGATCCAGTGACTATTCAGTGAATAATGACTTAAATTTTAGTCTGTTCCTCACACAAAACTAATGTATTGCATCAAAAGACTTCTCCTTTTGTGTCCCATGAACAGAAAAACAGCATAGGGGTTGGAAGTAACATGAGAGGAAGTAAATAATGACAGAATTGTGAGTTTGGGGTGAACTGTTCATTAAAAAAATTAATCTAGGACTATAATAACATTCCCTGTCTTCTTTTTTTCTTTCCTTCTGAAATTCTTTTAATAATTTGCACTGGTTGAATATCGATCCTTTTTTAAAACCGATTTCTAATTCAAAAATACATAGCGAAGATGGGGTTTTAATATCTTGCCTGTCAGAAACTTTCTTAAACAAATTCAAAATGGAAATGTTTGTCTGTTTGCCTTTGTCCACAATGTGCCAGTTTCTCCACTGTGTCCAGTGCCTTGTTCTGCATTTTCAGAGTTGGTTAGATTATATCAATGTATGTAGGAGTGTAATGAAAGTCTGAAGATAAGTCTGGGTCACACCTGCCAATCGTAAGCCAATGTTTTTTTTTTTGTTTTTTTTTTTACCAAGTCCTGATGTTTGTGCCTAGGAGTGTGTGATTTACAATAGAAAACAGTCTTTGTACATATCAGCTCATGGACATTATCATCACCAGAGCAAATATTGCACACAACTGACTTATAACAGCAGCACATGGTTGATTTTCTTTTCAGAAATTAGATGGATTGTGAGTGGGAGGATGCAGAGGGATGAGTCAAACAGTATTATATCAGAAAAAAAGCTTTGAAATGTGTGACAATCTAGATTATGGTTTCTTCATTCCAATGTTGAAGGTTCTTTGTCAGCTCAATTTTCTTTTATATAAATTGTATGACTATTAAAATGTTTTAACAGAGTTTTGTGTAGAGTGTTTTCTTATCCATTTGAAAATCCATTTATTACAAAAATGAAAAGAACGCCTGTTTTTTCCACGTGACTTTATCAAACATTGTATGTTAAATGTCATTTTAATCATGTCATTTTAGAAAGTTAATTTCATTTAGTAAATAGACTCAAGTATTGATACTGTATATGGACATTTAACATCTAACAGTTTACTGCAGTTTTTCCCGCATGAACACTAAACTGAAAGAATTGTCTTTCATTTCTTGATTCTGGAAAAAGTTATCAGATCAGGCACATTACTTTGGACGATTTCAGCAGAGTTTGAGAGGACTACAAATTACAAAAAATAAAAAAGTTAAAATTTTAAACAGCCACTATAAAATCAGATGATAAAAAAAGGATCTCACAAGAAGGAAACCTAAGTCAATATAATAATTAGGGATGCACCGATACCGATACTGGTCTCCTGTACTCGTGCTCGTTAAAATGCCCCGATACCAAACGCCGATACCACACAGCATGTGATAAGTGCCATATTCAGACAAAGAAACACCGACAACAGACAGCAGAATGGAGTTATTAGAGATTAAAGATGTCTACGAAGTATATGTATGCAATGAATATAATGTTAAACATTCAGTATTAACGCCTGTATAGCTGATTTGCGCAAGCTGATAAACAAAGCACACTGAGTGGATTGAGCGCTGCGCGAGGCGGCCGATGCTCAGCTGTCGAGTGAATAGATCTTTCTCTCACAGACACACTGGAAAGTTTGTAGTTCGCGGGGTCTGATACCCAAAAACAAGTAATTAAAACAATGCACAAGTTACTTAACGGTAGAGGGAGAGAGAGAGATAGAGAGAGAGCGTGTAATTCTGTTGTGTGATCTTTGATGTTCGCTCACTTAGCACACGCATCATTTGGATTAAAACTAAATCGTAAAAATAAGACCATTTATAGGGGCATCCATTATAAACAATTTATTTTTAACCTTAGGCATACACGACTTTCTGGTGAAAGTGAATCTAGCAGCCTGTGTGAAATGCGCTCGGCTGTACTGTTCTGCATCAGTACAAATACGTGCACGCGTTGCACGTGTTTTGCTTGCTTGAGTGTTTCTGCATTATTATGAGTGGCTTTGGAATATAAATAGCAGCACGTTTCAGATGAAAAAAAAAAACCGCGACTTCTATTTCTGAAAATATCACAGTTAGGAGATTTATAACGAGTGGTTTCCTGCATTATTACAAGCAAAGCGCGTGATTACAGTACTAAGCCGGTGCAATGGAGCAGCTCTAATGCTATTAAAATTAAAGATGAGTACCATAGAGCAAAAAATGAACAGTGAAAGTAACAAAAACTTGTAAAATACATTTTAATGGGCATAATTAAGTGTGAAAATAACCGAAGGATATACAGTCAAACCAAAATTATTCAGAGACCAGATATAATTTTTGATATTTTTTTACTAGTGGGTGCAGGACACTATAGTTCATTTATGTAAGTGAGGATAGCAAAATAAAGTAAACTGTGACAAATCATACCCAAAAATTCTTCATACAGCGGACTACCAGTAAAATTTATACAAATTTGGGACCAAAAATTATTCAAAAAAAAAAAAAGTTCAGGTTTGCATGAAGCTGGATGACAGCATGCCCAGGAGACTACAGGCTGTCATTAAGGCTAAGGGTTGCCCGACTAAGTATTGATAGTTGTGTAAATACTGTCATACTAACAGCTGTCTGAATAATTTTTGGTTGATTGTAATCTATTACATACCTTTCTATCAAAATTATCTAACATTATCAAGCTTAATTTGTTCTGACACAGTTTAACTCTGAGTTCTTGTCATATTTTATTACCATTTTCTAAACTATAGCGAATAAACTGTGATAATGTGAGAAATGTTGAAGGTGTCTGAATAAATGTTGGTTTGACTGTATCTATTTGATAAATAAAGTTAACCAACTAACATTATACATTCTCTTTTGTTTTCTGTACCCAATATTTAAAAAATTTACAAGTGCAATAAAAATATCGGTATCGGTACTCGGTATCGGCAAGTACCAAAAATAAAAGTATCGGTATCGGGCGAGTACTGAAAAAAGTGGTATCGGTGCATCCCTAATAATAATCATAGTATTGTGGAAAATCATTTTGCATAAAATTTGGATCCATAAAAACCTGTCCTCCTGGTCCCACAGTTTTAATGTTTCTTAGATGCTTTTATTTTTGTCGACAAGTAAAAAACGAAAACGAAACTTGACACAGGGCATCTGTTTGTGGAGTTTAAAGGAGAAATGTATAAATATTTAAAGTAATATTTAAAGTAAGTATCGCAATGCAGCAAATGACGACCAATCAGAGGTCAATATGCTATTATGGCGAAAACGTCCTTGTCCAATTGCAAAGTGACAACCATTTTCAAATATGTATTTAACTACATAACACATCTTAGAAGATGAGGAATGAACAAAAGAGTATCTTCAGGAAGAGGACCCTTCCCAGATAGCAGACCAACGCTGAATCAGTGTTAATGCATCAACCAAATTATCATTGAAGTTGAAGTTTAAAGGGGTCATATGAGGTTGCTAAAAATAACATTATTTTGTTATTTGGTGTATTGCAATGTGTTTATCCGGTTTAAGGTTCAAAAAACAAATTATTTTCCACATACTGTACGTTATTGTTTCTCCTCTATGCCCCACCTTTCTGAAAAGCGTCGATTTTTACAAAGCTCATCGGTCTGAAAAGTGAGGTGTGCTCTGATTGGCCAGCTATCCAGTGCGTTGTGATTGGCCGAATACCTCAAGCGTGTGACGGAAATGTTACGCCCCTTACCATATTGTGATGATGCCGTGTCCGGCCGGAGCGACAAGACAAAAACATGAAAACCCATTATAAACGAGGCATTTGTTGCATCCAGTGGGGACAAAAATGATGGATTATAATGACTTATACTGTCTATTTACGCTCGCATCGTGCCGCGTAAACATAAAACCATGTCTGCATTTGTGATTGGAGAAATAACAAACAACAAGCGCTACTCTACACTGCTCAAAACTCGTGTTTGAATCATCAGTGGCAAATAATTTAAATAAAAAAAAGAGTCAGAACAGCCGGCAATGTAGTCTACTCTCACAGGATCAGTAAACAGTCCTCCATGAAATGTGCTGCACACAAATGAATATTTGGTTGAACTGTTCTGGAACAGTGTTGTAAATACAACTTAACCACGTAATTCTATTCGTGTCCTCTTTTGGAAGGCCAAACAAAGTAGTTTCGCTTTCACAGCGAAACACTGCGGGCTAGAGTGAGGAGCGTCCGGCGGGCTTGCGGCAACAACATGTTACGACCCCGGGCTGGACTCTGCTTCGGCCACGGTGAAAGCCGATCCGGTGATCCACAGCGTGAAGTGGATGTATTTCCTCAGCAGCCAGCACAGATCAGCTCTAGGCATGACGAAGCGGATATCGTCCTCTTTTGGAAGACCAAACAAAGTAGTTTAGATTTCACAATGAAACACAGCGCCTTCACAACATGGAGGCGGCGGCAACAACAATACTACAGCGAGAATAAAAGTTACGCCTTCTTTCTTTGCGTGAACATTTGGGCGGCGTTATGTAAATCTTCCCAGATAGTGACTTAGACATGTGGGGGCGTGTTAGAACGAGCCGTTTTAGGTAGGTGTGGCTGACTCTTAACTTTTATAAAGAATCTCTTTGGATTTGAGACTTTAGTCTTTGCAACTTTGCAGATCTTTATGCACCAAGAGCTTGTAACACTCCAAAGAGAAAGGAAAAATTTAAATCGCATCATACGACCCCTTTAAGGAAAATGTACACTTACGTTAGGGGTTACATTTGACATTTACGCACATAATTTCATATTGATATTCCGACTATACTTGCGTACTCTATTAGAACTAGCCTATTACATTAAAATCTGTTTGTTGTAAGCGTTTTGTTGTTGTTGTAAGCTGGTTGCGATTAATTTGACGCTTCCAAATCGTCTGTCATGTGTTGTTTATTACGTATATATAAATCTCTTTTTCAAGTGTGTGTTTCATTATACTATAGGGAACGTTACCATGATGAGTGTGAGTATTTATTCAATCCAAAACTCCTTTGGATGCTCTGCTAAAATCTGTGCCTTCAACTCCCATAATGACTATCCATGAGTGGAAAATGCAGATGGGTGATTCTATAATTGAAGATACATTTGGCATGGCAGAAAGTTAAGAAAAAAACTTTTCACTAACAGATTTTTTTTCTAGTATCTTATTGAAAACATATTTAATTTGAATAATTCAGTGCTTGCCAAACACAAGTTACTTCCTTTTTTTACTTTTAATGAAAAAAAACAGATGTCTTTATGGTATTGTTTGTCAACAAATTAGCCAATGTGCAGAAATAACAATAAATCATAACAGGAAAAATCCTTCTTGTTTCATTAGACAAACAGTCCTTACATTCCATCACTTGAAACTGAGATAATATTTCACCTATGCATACCTTAAAAAAAATTAATAAAATACCTGTCTTCACAGAACCGTCCACTTGGAGCAAATATTTTTCATCTGAATATGTATTATATACAATATCCAGTTAAAAAAAAGAAATGTTTTTGAAATATTATAAGGGCGCAAAAATAAATCAATAATGTTTATTAGATTTTAAACAATTTTATTGTTTTTTTGTGAAAATAGTTCATAAACAGAGTTGACCCTTTAAGTAACAAAACTGTAAAGTAACAGAATTGACAGAAGTGTCCGATGGACTGTCAATTCTGTTACACTATTGACAGCATTGTTACTCGACCTTGGTAACATAGTTTGACGGTAACAGAATTGACAATTATATTTTATTTTTGCCAAAAACTCCACTTGCTATCATAAATGCTAAGAGCACGTGGCACTAATGAAATCATGATTAAAAAACTTTTAAATAACACAAAGTGTGATCAATGAAAAAAATTTTGTTTTCCTTTTGATATTGTGGTAACAGATTTGACACTATAAAATAACTACTTGGTGTAAGAACTTTTTAGATTAAAATATTTTCTTGGAGCACATAGACTTTTCAGTGCTTCAGATCTTAACAGTGAGGGAAAGTGACATCATTTCCTGGATCTTACATAGTTGTGGGCGATAATTCTACTAATTTAAAGGCAAAGTATGGTATGGTAACAGAGTTGACGCAAGATTTACGGACATTTTTATAAGAAAAAAGTTATTTAAAAAAAATAATGTTGTAGAATTAGGTAAATGACTCTTTAGGGCTTTTATAAATAAAATTAAGGAAATATTACCAAAATAAAAGTACAATAAAATATTTTGATTACACAATGATACATGATGGAAAAAATGCACTGACTAATTCGACACAAGCACTCATGATTTTCAGCTAGTTAAGACACTTTTTGCAAAAAATATTGTATTGTTATGAACTGTAACACTGTAATTCCACATGAGTACACCAGTATTAATAATTAAAAATATACCCTTTGTAAAAAGCTGAAAAAAATAATGACTTCGGACACCAAATGTACCTGCAATTATAGAATCACAAAAGCCCCTAAAGACGGTCCTTAGCTATAGATCCTTGGTATTGTTTTTTTTTTTTGCAACTGGGCACAGGTCCTAAATGCATAACTGATAAGACAATAAAGTTAAATATCATAAGATACTTTTACCAGTATTAATCAGCTTTAATTACATATCTCTGTACATTTATAAACTTTTACATCATCCACAGTTAATAGGTTATAAACAAACACTACTGCTTAACAGGGTTAACTAAAAGTTCAGCCATTTCAGTTTGGTCACTTCAGTGGATCTTCTGGAACTAGATCTTGGCACATCCGTTTTGGTCAATTTGTGCACAAAGCATAGAAAGAGGGGTTCAGTTTCACTCAGCTTCAGACACCACCGCAGATATTGGAGGGTTCACTATGGTCTTCCATAAAAACACTGCAAAGTACATGAGAGAGCAGCATATCCCCTTCCAGCTATAATATTCCCTTCTTGTCCATCAGCAGTTGAGCCCAAGACCTGTCCAGTGATCAGGGACCATGAGGAAATATTTGTCCATGGCCTCACAGAAACGTGCTCGATACAGCTCTGGTGACACCACCGTGGGCATTTTACCTGTCAGGAAGGAAAGGCGATGAAACATAGGTTTAAAGAAAAGGTAAGTGTTTTAGTTTCTGAGAATACCATGCTATGTATGTTTTAGGAGAGTATAACTGTACCTTGACCTCCAAGAATCCCAGTCGATTTGACCACCATCTCCAGCTTTTTATCCCATGTGAAAGTCCGGATATAATCTTCAAATATACAAGAGTTTTAACAAGCACTAAAAGAAAAGTCCAATATTGATTTTAAAATAACAGATTAGATTTTCTCACCTATGATGCCCACAACTAGCTCCTTCGTGGCATCGTCACGGCCCACCAACAGGGAATAATCAATGATGAGGTGGCTGGACAGGAAGTGGGCATCACTGAGGATGGCGGCACGCAGAATGGCCTTGCAGTGTGAGCGAATATAAAGGGGATTGTCATGCACCAGTTTGAGGAGGTTCTCATCCAGGAGCACCACCTCACAGCTCTCCTTTCCTAGTTCAGTCTTCACGTTCCGGTTTCTCAGGGATCCCTTCAGGTCAAACACCTGCACAAACACAGGTAACAGGACCACGTAACAGAATGTGAACATAAAAAGACCCAAACTGAAATATTTTTTGTCTGTCACAGTATTTCTGAAACACCAACTTCAAATCAGTTATAAGTTGCAAATTTAATGTCTCAATAAATGTACCTGTGCCATCTTTCGCCCATAGAAAAGGTTTTCCATCACCAACAGGTCCAGTTTCTTTTCGGTGTTGTTCTGGGAGTTCTTGTAGCCGATACGGTACACTCCCAGAATCTTAGCAAGTGCTGTGGGTCGCTGTTAAACAGATGCAAGAACAGTTTAGAGAGAAAAACCTGTAACAGGCCAAAAATGCTGCCTCAGACATCACTACGACGTCTGTATTTCCTTACTTTTTGCTGAACTGCTCCTGTGATGTAAGTAAAGTAGTGGGGTGCAAAGTCTAAGAAGGACTGGACCTCTAATCTGGGCATCTGCTTCAGAATAAACCGATCATCTAAGGAGAAACAGCAAGTTTAGCAAAATACATCCAAAGACTTAAAAGTCTTCACTTAATGAAAGCAACTACCCAATGTGGGGGTGGGGGGTGATTTGTGAATGATTATCTGTATTGAAGGATCTTAGATTAGGTCGCACCTTCAGTAGCATAGAAAACTGCACCAGACTTCCCGCCACGAGCCTGCCAGTTGACACAGCGGGAGAGCGATCGCACAAAATCATCCTCTGAGCTCTCCATAATCTCTTCTCGCATTTTATGGAACTCCTCCGCGTAGTAGATCCGGCAGTAAAACTTGGCATTTGCATCTGAGAACTCTGCATTATAAGTATGATTTTCAAATGTATTTATGTTCTTCATTTTATGCATAACTACTATTATTATCAATAAATAGCTAATTTATTTTAAAAATATATTTGAAAACTTTGAAAAGATAAAAAGCTGACACAGTGGCTAGTTTGTGACCCACAATTACTTAATGTCAGAGGGTCAATAATATTTGTTATAGTTATAAAACTAATGTTTTAGTCGGCTATTTGAGCCTGATACTTACGCAGCTCAATGTGTGGGTTTCCTGTCTGCTTCTTTTGTTTGTCTCCACTTTCAGGCTCCTCTGCAAAAGATATACCATAAACATTTAGTCTCATAAGTAATTTCATATTAGACAGATGGTATTTGTAAGTGGCTAGTATTTGGTAAACTGTGGTTAGGTTTACTGAGTGGGTCAGCATCAACGCTGCTGCGGCTCAACTGTGACGTGCTGCTTTCACTAGGTTTGGCTGGGCTGTTCTTTGCTCTACTCTCTCCAGAACTATAGATGGCAAAAAAGTCAGCTTTTGTTTTACCAATATACACAGAGAAAATACAGCTGATGAGGAAATGAGTGTTTGATGTACCTAATGGCCTGAGATATGTCATCAGCTCCAGTCTTTGCTGTTGTCTTTGTAAGCTCTTCAAGGGCAGTTTTATACTCTTTACAGCTGGATGATGGAAAGAGTAAGAGTGTCTTATTTAAAATGCAGATATTGCTGAGAAGTTTGATTCATTTGCAGAAATCACACTGTCCGCTTCAGTGAATTGTTCATAACACTGATTTACTGACTCTAATTTGCAAAAATGGCTATTTAGTTGAAACGATGTTTCCTATTTTTATACAAAAATATAAATAAAGTATACAAATAATACAAAAGAATTCAAATATATAAAAAAGCTCTTTAAGACATTTCAGAGTAAATACATAAATACTAAAATGTATCAAAAGGAAAATATCCATATCTACTTTTTAGTTATACATGTACAAAAAGCTGTGTACCTGAGTGCAAAAGCAATGATGGAGCTGGGCTCTCTCTCACACACAGCTATAGGAACTCTCTCGTGCTCATGCATCAAATAGTGTTTGTCTGGGTCACTAACAAACCAAGAAAATAAAGAGACCTTTATCAGCTTGAGAAAGAAAAGCATTGGTTTGTTTTTTAGTACCCATAATATCATAACAGCCTTACAAAGGTAAAGGGATGGGATTGTAGCTGTTGCCTGGTAACAGGTTGGCCAGGATGGTTTTCATGGTGGACTTTTCCTTTACTTGACTGTCATTGGAACCAAGTAAATGCCCCTCGAACATGTCTAAACAGTATTAGAAGTAGAGAGATGAAGAGAATGAGAGAAAGTCAGGTGGGGTGGTTATGTGTGATTTCAACCACAAGGAAGTGTCCAAAGTAAGTTTACCCTCTGTGATGCTGACAGAGTCCTGATCAGGAAAAGATGGTCCGCTCGTGATGACATCTAGAGCTTGTTCAGCCGGAGACGGTAACTGAAGTAATGATGAAGACCCTGAACTTGACGGAAAAGTGTTGAGATGACGGTCCTCTGTGAGAAAAGGCTGTGAGTCGACTGTGCAACTATCAAGAGCAACTTTTTCAAGATGAATAAAGGGCCAATGAACTCACCTTTCTCTCCATTTGGGACCACAGGGGATGGGTTACGAGGAGAGGACTCCATAGCACTAGTCTATCAATCAAAAACAAAATGGAAATGAAAAATTATCAAACGTATGCACTTTATGCATTTATTTGAAGTCCAGGTGGCATTACTTGAGCAAACTACTTAGTGATTTGCTAAATAAATGGCTGACCTTGCTCTCATCTAATGTAGCTTGTCTGTGTCTGCCAGGGCTGGGAGGAACAGATAGACGCTTCCTGCCTTTTTCTTGCTGGAACAAGTCCTGAAGTCTGGAGACAAGATCAAATAAAAGTTCTACAGTTCTGATGGCAGATGTTTAGTTTCAGTCTCTATGGCCCTATGAATACAGTCCTCACCTGTTGTTCCAGGACTGCAAGGTCTCACACAAACCCTGCTTTTTGACCACCACTGACTCCAGAACAGCCTGTAGTTGTTGTGGCGAGTCCATCGCAATGGTCTGCAGACGCACTTGTAGCTTTTCTATCCAGCCACGAAGCTCTGATTCCTCCATCTAAGACAGAAAAATGTTCATTTAATAGTAACTTAGCATTGGTCAATACTTTGGATGAAATTTTATTTACACAAGTAAAGTCCTGAAAAGAAACTTACATCTTTCTGTGCAAACATGTCCTCCATTTTTTCTTCTCTAGTCTTGCTGAAGGTGTCAGTTTTTAAGGAGGTGAGACGGTCATCTATGGCCAGGTACACCTGAGCCACCCTACAAATGTTGGAGAATTAATTAATTTAGCTGATATCTGGAGGAGGTTTATGAGGCTGGGTAAGAGAAGTCCAGTAGGGAATCTTACTTATGGGAGAAGTCTTTGAGGTCCTGCTGCAAGTTGGCTTTAGATGGGCCCTGGTTCCTGATGATGATTTTTGGAGGAGGCAGACAGATCTCGAATAGCCTTACTGGGATGTAACTACAGATGACAGAAGAGTATGAATATATTTGGATTAACAGTTTATAAAAATGTACTAAGGTGGTCATATTCTAGGGCTTGAACGACTTCAGATTTTTACGTCTTGTGTCTTATAATCACACCTCTTGTGGAGTGCTTTCAGAGTATGCATTTATTTGTAATTTTAACGGTTTGGAAATGGAGTGTAAATGTGGATTTCAAAGATTTCTCATCCTGTTGCGCCCTCAATAGGACAAGCTGGGGTCTGTGCAACCCCTAGCATATTCGAATATAAAGAGATCTATATTGTGAAGATGCACACCTGAATGAAGCCACCATCTGGTTGTAGGAGAAGTACTGGTGATATTCTTTATGGATGAAGTGGCCGCAAGGCTCTGCATTGGCCCGGCGGGTGTACTGGTTACCATAGAAACGGAGCTCTAGATACTTGGCGAAGGACATGGACCAGGAGTCATTAGACAAAGGGACTACAGGAGTCACCTGAAACAAAATCGGTAACAATTCATACGAGTAATACTATAGTACATAATATCTTACATTAGTTCTATTTTATTGTTTTTTCTAATCCAAATGCTCCCTGTGTTACCTGTTTACAGACACGGCACCAAGAGTAGTTGAGGATTGTGTGCTGATATCCAGGTACAGGCGAGTCCAGCTCTTTCAGAACAATCTGGACACAGCCGTTACCGTGGACAAAGCGCCGGATGTGGTGAACCATGGGGGTCTCACAGTACATGCTGGGGCACTGGTAAGAGGGTCTGAATCACACCCATATAAAACCAAATCAAAATAAACAACATATATGCCATGATGAATGAAATTTCAATAAAGGTGTGCGTTAAAGAGCAAATCATTTTTTTGCAGTACTATTGGAACTGCAATCAGTAATCATGAAATTTCACTTGCATTGACTGAAATTTTGGTACTATGACAAACATAGGCATGATGCACAATTTCCAGGTAAAAAGGAAACAAAAATGACCTGAAACAGTATCTCTCCAGAAATACGCCAAGAGTCAAGTCATTCTTTCCATAAAACTCCATTGTTACAATCCTGTAAATACATAGCACATACAATAAAAACCTAGACCTCCCTGTTTGCATATTCAGAATATAGTCAGTAACACGGTTTGTCATGTTACTGCTAATACATCTTAAATTAATACGACAATGCAAGTGTACTGAGAGTTTACCATGGACTGACGCAGGGGTTTGGGGCATTATTAGATTGTTCTGATGAGCTACTGAACAGCACACAGAGCCTCTGATGGTTGATTGGATTTAAACAGTCCAACTGAAACATAAAAACAATTAATCAGGCTTCTGCATTTAAAGTTTTGGAAAAAAGTTGCAAAAACCGCAACCTTCATAATTTGAAAAGATAATACAGCTCATATAATAATTAGTTTGACTGTGAATTTTTCTTAAGGTTCTTTCACTGACCAAAAACCAGTTTTTAAGAGTTTCAGGCCCTATTGTGCACACTAATCGTTGAAAATGCCTCACTGTTCAGAATGTGGAATAAAGTAACAGAATAAACATACTAGCAGAGAAGAAACCCTCACCTTAGTAGCCCAGGTCATTTCGTTCAGTCCTACCACTTTATCTTCTTCACTGTCTGACTTTATTTGCACCTTTGTGGGTGGGGCTTCACGAAATTGCATACCTTCCCTTTGCCGAATACGCCCCCCCTGGGCACGATAGTCAGCCAGCATGCGTGCCAGCTCATGACTACTGCCTAGATGCTCTACTATACGGGCACCTGTGAGATTGTGACAGGGCAAAATCTGGATGGTCCGTTGGTGTGACACAGTACCGTTGGTCAGGCTGACAGAACTCGGGCCTGACTCTTTCAGCAGCTGCCTCTTGCGGCGTCCGTCCAGCTCTTTCGAGTCCTTATTCAAAAGAGGTGAGAGGTAAACCTGTTCTGGGAAATAATCCCGGCTAGGACAATGCAGTCCAGCAGCAGTGAGCAGGTACGGCTCCCGAAAGGTAATAAAGGGTGAAATGCAGAGAATAATGTCCTTAAGCTCCTGTTTAAACAAAGCTGAGATGGATTTAAGGCGGTCATCTGAAGAAGCTACATGTTCGGTCACAAACAGGCCTGTGTCATCCTGTAAGGGATCCCTGAAAAGCCGGGCTGGTGGGAGGGAGGTCTCAGAGCTTGTGCTGTCCCGATGGACCAGAGTCTCCTCCAGCTCTTTGTTCTTCTCCTCCTCACCTGAGCCTTTAAACACTTCCTGTGATGTCTCTTTCAAGTCTGAAATAAGGAAAGGTGGTGACACCGGCTGGGAAAGACTGGAAGTGAAGGATGAAAGGGGTGTGGATGTCTTTATAATATCTTCCTCTCCTCCAGAGAAGGAAGCAACTGAAGCATTTTTATTTATTCTGGGGCTTTCTCCATCTTTATTAGACGATTCGGAGATGGAAGGCTCTCTTCTGTGGGCTTTGATGACCTCCTGATGCCCTGGCTCAAAGTCTCCTTCTGGAAGAAGCGTGAGGTTCTCATCCCCCAATGTTGAACCATCATTATCTTGGCTCTCCCGTTCCCCACCAGTTTCATCCTCTTCCTCCAAAGTGGTGCTTTCCAGCAGACATGGGAAAGAGGAACTCTCAGCCAGGCTAGGAGGCATAGCAAACTCATCCATGAGGAAAGAGATCTCCAGCTGTGAGTGGTAAGCCACACACACCATAAAAATGATGATCTCTTTCACCCGTGCCAGCTCATACTCTGAAGCACCACGGAGCTTGATGGTGCAGCCCAGCTGAGGAGGACAGCCATCAAAAAACATAAGGCTCTTCATTTCATCTGTAAAAGTGAATTTTACAAAGATTTTTAAAATGACCAATTTTAATTTGACAATTTTTTTGAACAATTAACAATTAACAGATACCGATAAATAAATAATGATATGGTATTGATTAATTACATCCTTAAAAAGAACAACTTTTATTCAAATGAAAAGTGAGTTAAATCTGACATACATCAGAAATAATAAGAGATGGAGACTCACTATTTGGCAGCTGGAAGGAATGCAGGTAAAATTTATGGCAGGTACCCAAACGAGGTTTTGTAAGAAGCTGATCCATTGAGATGACTAAATCTCCTTGAGTCATTCGACTCACACGGTCCAGGACTTGCTGTGTTGATTAAAGAGAGATATTAATTGAAACATTCACAAACCAGACCAAAATAACCCATTTGCCATGTCCTCTCTGATTAGGGCATTATCAATGGTCAGCTATGTGGAGTAATATTTAAACAGTGACTTAAAGAAGGTACTAACAGGTTTGACATTAATCACAAGGCTAATGCCGTGTTCCAGTAGCATGTCCTGAGCGATACGGGACACGGTCTTCTCCACCAGCACCAGGTTCGGTCGGACGTCAGCAATCCTCTGAACATAGTTCTTCAGAAACTCATGCTCCTGGAAAGAGCAAATTGTAAATGAAATGATTTCTCAGATTCTTGTGCTTTCAGTGTATTGTCTGGAGATAATTTAGCATACTCTGGTAAAAACATTTACAGCTATCATGTAGGGGTTAGTGGCCATTACCTGTAACACAATTGGGTCAATGCAAGTGAACTTGGTCTCTTCTCTGTATAGATACTCAATGGAGCATTTGAGGAGAAGGATCTTGGGGTTTTTGATGTAAGGGTTCATCTGTTGAGAAAGTCCAGGCACTTTTAGCACAAATATTACATGACCTTCTCTGTGGCATAATGTTCAATCCATACAAACCTTTTTATGTGCAATATTCTTTGTGCAAACGAAGCCGTTTACTACAGCAGAGTCAAACTTCTTTCCTCCTGGAATCTACAAAAAAGCAAATCTTAGACATATTTGTCTAGTAGAACTAGATGAATCGATTTTGAGTCCATTTTTGTTCCTCACCTTCTTGATATGGACAAACTGACGAATATCCATGTCATCATCGCAGTTGCGCACATCCGGTCGCACTGTCTGTACAACTTGCCTCACCACAGGTACAATAATATCACGCCAGGAGAGAGACAGTGATTCGCTGTACAGCAGCTGCTGCAGCAGTGCCATCATGTGGCTGTGATTAGCAGACCTGAAGAGGAAGCATTAATCATAATGTGTGCTTCCAAAAGTCCCTCAACTCATTTACATGCGATTTATATGTGATGCTTGTAAAAAAAATTATTTTTGTATTTTGCTCCTAATTGTAAATTAATAGATGTAACCAACCTTAAAATAACATCTTATGCATTAAAAATAACAATCCTCTGAAGTCTTACAGTAAACGCTCCATTGCTTTTTTTTCCCCGTTCTCTTCCCGCAGCTGGTCCAGAGAGCTGTGATGCCAGCCGAGAGGTGTGAAGAGCATCTCTTTAGCTTTCTCCTCAACTCTCCGGTTAAACAAAGACTCTACAGAGGAAAAACATATTAGCATAGGTGAGACAATAGTTCATGTACACTACACCATTTTTTTTAACTTTAAAGAAACTGTTATTTTTACTCCGCAAGGATGCACTAAATTGTCACACAAAAAAAAATTCAGTACATTTACATTTATGCATTTAGAAAACACTTTTATCCAAAGTAATTTACAAAAGAGGTACAAAGTAAATACTTTTATGATAACAAAGGACTATTTCTATTTAATGCTGTTCTTCAAATTCTCTGTTCATTGAAAAATCCTCCACTTGCAGCAATGACAGCCGTGCAGACCTTATGCCTAAGCAGTCAGTTTATGAAAATAATTAGCATGAAGTTTCATGCCATGCTTTCTGTTGCACTTCCCATAGGTGCGATTTGCTTGTAGAGAATTTCTGACAGACCTTATGATCAAACGGTTTCCACAACAGATCAAACTTTGATTTATCTATTCAGAATACTCTTCTATAATCGGTTACCATCTTTAGGTTCTTTTGACCATTCTATCCTTTTGCTTTTACTCACCAGTTTCAGATTGATTTAAAACTTCAAATTAAACTTGAAGATTCAAACTTCAAAACCATACATGTCTTAGTGATTCAGAACTTCTGAATGGAAGTATTGTAACAAACTACAGTAAAGGATGCGAGAAACAATTACCTTTTATAAAGGCATCACTGATGGATATATGCTGACCTCCATCTTCAGAGAGCAGGACTTCCACTGACAGAGAGAGTGCATGTGAGACAGAACAGTCATGTGTAGACATCGGAGGACACTGAATTATATAGATTTAACATATAATTAAAGTAAATGTTAATTAGAGTAAATGTTGCCATAAAACCAGTCTAGTACAATGAATTCGCTTCAACAGTAATTTTGAGGAAGTGGAAGTCAGTGTTACTGCTTGGTTACTGTGAGGCACGCATGACGTAGCGGCATGTCATGCTTTTGAGGTAGTATGACAAACTGGAAATGTATTAATATGAAATGTTGTACTGGGAAGGGACATCATGTGAGACTTAGAAGGAAAAACTCATTCATGCTGGACAATATGCTATAGTTAGGGCTGTTACTTCAGTTGTTAATTATAGTTTGGAGGGTCGGACTAGTATTGAATGGTAAGTCTCAGATCAGCAAGACATCGGTTTTGCTCCAAACCCCAGTGAGCTGCCTACCTACAGTAGATAGGATTTACACACATCACAACCATGCACCTGATGTAAAGCCTGCTACAAACACAAGGCAGTAAAATTATGCTGTCTCATAAGATTCCTCATTTTAGCTTCAGTCTAAGGCAGTGGCTCATGTATTCTTTGAGCGTAAAGCAATCCCAGAATGCATTATGGAAATCTGTGGGGATTTAAAAAAAAAGAGTTAAATTAATTAATAATAAATACATTTTATTTTTGTGCTTATTAAAGAGGTCATGTTATGCATTTTCTTTTCTTTCTTTCTTTCTTTCTTTCTTTATTTTTACCTACTAAGGGGCAATTAAATTGTTCATAATAAACTTAAATTGTAAGACACAGCAATTTTAGTTTTTGTCAGCGTTTTAAACCCACTCTTTGACTTTGAATGTTAAGTTGCTGCAGCTTTAATAAGTCGTCATTGAGATTTCTTTGCAGTTAAGCTGTAGCCTTACAAGGTAGCTGCCTATGTAGACAGTATATAGTGATGCAGCTGACTAGGGTTTGAAACAGAACCAGTGAGTTAGTGCTGCTTTTGAAGCAGACAGAGGCAAACCAGGATGGCCAATGGGCCTCTCCGCCTCTCCTCACTTGGTGCATGGATGTCGGTTTCTGGGGTGAACGGGTCATGGGGCTCCATACTTTTTTGCTCGGCTGGGTAAGGAGGCACATGTGGGTACTTGGCTTGCTTCTTGATGTGAAAATTGACATTGTCCTGCTCCACGTTTATGTTGATGGAGGCAGCGGAGTCACTGTCCACTGCAGAGTGGAAACTGCTGACAGATGTTCTTTTGCTGGGGCTGGCCGAATCTGGAAAATTGTGAGAGGGGGCCAGCAAGTTGGTGAGGCAAAGACATACTGACTGCTATAGGATGTTAACATTCATGGGATACTTACTCGGTGTGACATATTCATTTTCATCAGCTAGCTGCTCAGTGTCACTGTCGTCAAACTTGATGTCTTTAAACCATGAAGGTTCGGAGTGTCCCTCAAGGGAATTCACACTGTCGCTGTCTGGAGAAGGGGTTTCTGAGAACTCTGTGCTCTGAAATTCAACAAACACATTACTAATATGATGACAGATAAAATCAAACCAATTCGTTTTTTTGTACAGTGCTCTTCACAATACACAAGCCAAATCTGAATTACAAAAATAGTGTTTTCAGTTAGCATACAATGTCAAGCTACATTATTACAAGAGTCATGTGATTTCAATTTAAAATGAGTATTGGATTGGATCAATTTAAAAAAAGTTACACAAAAATGTCAAAAAATATGGTCATGAACATATTACATATTATTTTTATCAGATATTTTACCAACATCAGTCCTGATTGTAACTACAAAAAATTCATTCAATTTCAGGATTTTAGCCCTTTAAAAAACAGTTAATGCTTAGTAAATTATAAGCAGATTTTTTTCTGGACTATTACATGTCTTGGATATGTCAAACATGATTTTTAATCATCATTCAAACACACACACACACATTTCTCAGTACACACATACAAACCACACTGACATCCATACCAATACACCCACTTGTTACAATTACATAATTGGCCTTTTTTCATTGCTTTAATGAGTTTCACTGGGAGCAACTATGTTCTTAACCTTTAATCGTCCCTTGATTTGAGCAACGTTAAAGTCCCTTGGGGTCAGATAGACTTTTACAGTGATTGCATCAGGAAATATAAATTTTTTTATATGACAAACTATATATAATTTTTTTTATTTACTTCTCAGCTATATATTTATGCTGTGTTTTTGTGGATATTTGGTAGTTTTTTACCTATTTACTGCACAAATACTCAACTATGCCATAAATTGGCTTATAAAAAATAATTTTTTAATGAACAAATCCCTTAAATTATGACCTAAATTAAATATAAAAGGTTTCTGGATATTGGCCCATGTGTTAGGGATAGAATATCTTTAGGTATTATAGTTAAAGAAAGAAAGTGCAATGACCACATATATCCAACAGAGGTCCATAGGGACTCATTCATTTTCAGTTCATTTTCAAGTCCATTTTTCTTCATGTTTCAACTTCTCACAACTTTATGATATATATTTTGTGAATATATATTTAAACATTCTAAAATACATAAAAAATCTGTATTTTTGTATTTATTTTTGTTGTCATATATTTTGAATTGTTTGCTTTTGCAAATTATTATACATACATTTGCAGAAATGTTACAAGTCACCACTAAAAGACATGACTGTAATCACATACTATTTATTTCAGAAAATTATTTATCACAATTAATAAACACTGCATAATCCTCCTCTTCAGATTCCTGGTAATCCTGTTCAAACTCAGTTTCATCTTCTGTGTCAGTAGTAAAGTCCTCAGGACTATGTGGTTCAGTGTTCTCTGGGCCTTCTTCACTGTCACTTTGATCCAGTATGAAATCAAGGGTCTCCTCAAGACTGTACCTTTTGGCCATGGTGCTGCCACAGAATGAGCTCAGTGCAGGACCCAGACAGCCTTTATGTCTGATGGATTTGCCACAAAAATCTAAAAAAATCACCAGACACCTGAGGCAAAATCTGCTGGTGTGTGGTGTGTGGTGTCGTGGTGTGAGCGATGAGAGAGAGGAGGAGAGAAGAGATTGTGGACATGCTGTTCCTGTTGACTTTTGTGCTCTAGTATTAGTCCTTATTTATATGATGGAAATGTTTCAGATTTATGCCCAGTTTTGCCTTGCCTTTTTTATTTGCCAATTCTATAAAAAATACTCTTGTTGCCCAGTCACCACAGTATGGTTGTGGTTGTATGAGATAGAAGTTTGTTCCAGTTTGTGTTTAGGTCTGGACCAGACCTTTATTAAAGCTAGGAATTTTGTCGATGTATACGGGATTTATTCTTTATTTTGACAAATGAAGTAAGTGTAAGGAGAAAAAAACATCTTTTTTTACATTTTACCATTAATTTTCCAATGGGGGTCAATCTGACCCCAGGACCTTTAACAATAGGGGTTTTGTTTTTTTTTACACAACTTTTTTTGTGTGTGTTTTAGATGATTATTTAGTAAAAAAGTCACAGAATTTAATGCCCATGGAATGAAGGAACCACTTTTAAAAAATAAAGGGAAAATTCAAATGGGTCAGCTGGACCCCAGGGATCCGATAAGGGTTAACGGTCTTAAGGTAGGGCTGAACGATTAAAGCACTTTGCGATAATGCGATATGACAAAACGCGATTTTTTAACCGCAAAGGCTTTGCGAGTCACGCGAGAGTGGACGCTTAAAGCATCTGCAGAAGCAAGAAGCATCAACTGGCCACTAGCATATGCTGGCTACAGAAAAGCGCACTTTGTTTATCTAATCTAATCATTCGTGTTGGTAATAATATAAAATGAGATGGGAGAGGTGGGACCCAGGGATTCTGGATCGATTCTGAGCTTAAGTCGTTTTTTTAACACAGATGTGCGGATGGGCGGCAGGCTTTAGAAAACCTCATTCCTGCTTGCTTCCAATGGCTCTCTCTCTCTATCACACACACACACCACTCGAACTATCCACACAATAATCTTTAATAAAGTTTGGAAAGGTTGAAGCGAATTACAAGGACACTCGCACACTTCACTGAACAGGATGCGCAGTGAGAAACGCGTGCGTTGCTGATGCTTGCTGTGTGTCGTCTCTCCCGCCGGTATTTTCCTTACAAATGCTCTACGAACACCTCCTCAGTTATGTCGTTATGTCCATTTCAAATGGTGACGCGTGCTTTGTGAAGAGTGCTCAGTCATGCGGCTGTGCGCGACTCCTTTTAAGTGGTTAAATATACTTTAATTTCGCGTCATAAAAGCATTTTGAAATGCATGTAAACACAGTCAGTTATGTCTTAAAGTGAACATAAACAGACAGGCAACCAACTCTTATATTTCAAAAGAGATCTGTGCATTAGTGTGAATGCTCTATGATGTCATCATAATAATCAACAACAGTAAAGCTGAGAAAGAGAAAAATCACAAACAGCACTTGAAAGGAAAATGTTCAGATACTCTTAAATACTGAAAGCACTGTTTGTTTATTGCTTGTAAGCCAGGCTAAAATAAATGTTTGAGCTGTCTTAACTGAGAGCAACTTGCACTGACATGTCTTAAAATATATCAGTGCCATTGTTTTGTCTCAAGATACACACCAGTAATGTTTTTTTTCTAAGCAAGTTTTAAGCTACTTACGATGTCCTAATTAACCTAAGGCTAATCTGGCTTAATCACAGCCCTGTCCTGTATTAGTTGATTAACATTATAACAGCAATTGTTTAATGAATGTTTTAATGTGTAATTAATTTGTAACAGTACTTCTAATTCAATATGGAATTAAATAACAACACAGTGTTTAATAGCCTAATTCAATAAGAAAAAACAATATATAGTTTTGGAATTTGGCAGCGAATCCCAGAGTCGGAATCGAATCGTGAGGTGCCTAAAGATTCCCACCCCTTCAATGATTATGTTGGCTTTGTGAATAATAACAGAAGTAAAGATCTTAAAAAATTAACTGCAATTAAATCGCAAATGAATATTGTAAACATATCCACATTGATTGATTGTCCAAAATTGTTTCAGCCTAGTCTTAAGTATAACTATTTTCTGGAAATGTTGGAAAAAATGCTATGGAAGTCATTGGCTACCGTCAACTGTTTGGTTACCAACAATCTTCTTACAGAATTCTGTTCTGTTCATAAAGGTTTGGACAAAACTTGTGGGCAGTAAATGAGTGACAGAATTTTTATTTTTGGGTGAACTACCCCTTTAACGCAGCCAAAATGATCCAAAAAGACAAAAATGTCCCAAAGGACGCACAAGGGTTAAAGGGGTCATATGATGCTTTTTTAAAGCTCATTATTTTGTGTATTTGGTGTAACAAAAAATGTTGAAATGCTTTAATGTTCAAAAAACACATTATTTAAAAAATACTGTTCATATTGCAGGTCCTCTAGGCCCTGCCTCTCTCAAACGCTTCGTTTTCTACAAATTCCTTCCGACAAGCGCAGTCTGCTCTTATTGGTCAGCTGACCCAGTGCATTGTAATTGGCCGAACAACACAAGCACTAATCGGAAATATAATGCCCCCTTACCATAAATCGCGAGCTTACTCTTTCAAACTAAAGTAAAGACAGTCATTATTAATTCATTAGTTTTACCTCAGTTTCAAACCGAAAGGGGAACAGAGTCGAGTGACAGACACAGTGATGAAGCTGCCATGTGTTTGCAGTACACAAGCCACGGTTAATACCAGCTGACTCACTGTGATGTGACCCCGTCTCTCTCTCTCTCTCTCGCTGTCTCGCTCGCGCACACACACACACACAAACACAATGTGCAAAACTCCGCATTTGAACAGTCAATAGCAAATACTTAAACTAATAACAAAACATACTTACAGTAGCTGATTCAGAAGCGCCAGATTGCATAGCAAAGTCAGAATTACCTCCTCTCCTAGGATCACGAAACGGGTTTGGTTGTCCATAAAATGCATTGCTGTTTTGTTGTAAGTAATCTTAAAGATTCCTAAAGGCATCTACTTCCGGAAGACCAAATAAACTGCTTTTGCTTTCACACTGAAACACGGCGTCTCCCTGACATGCTGCATCAACACAAACTGCGGTTACTGAAACCACGCCTTCTTTCTTCGTGTGCACATTTGGGCAGCATTATGCAAATAATTCCACATAGTGACCTAGATATGTGGGGGCATTAGAACGAGCCGTTTTTAGGGGGGCGTGGCAGAGTCTTATTTTTGATAAAGAATATCTCTTTGGTTTTGGCTTTGCAACTTCAGGGATCTTATCTCTGCACAATCAGCTTGTAACACTCCAAAGAGAAAGGAAAACTTGAAATCGCATCATATGACCCCTTTAAAAAACTGTCCAAACATAAACCTGCTACAGAATATTTCTTCTCACCTGGAGGGGGCGATATAGGGCATACTCGTCACGGAAGATCTGATCATGATGGGTAACGCAGTCAAACCAGCGGCCATCTACCAAAGCCTGTCCAATAGCTATGGCCTGAGCCCTGTGTCAGAAGAACGGAAAGGAAATAAAACACCATAACTGCATACAATTAAGCATCTGACCATGCTTGAAGTTGTAATGAACCAAAAAAACCTCTCAAAATCAGTTTTATTGGTTCTTACCTAGTTGAAATAGTGCCATTTCGTAAGAGCCAGTTGACCAACTCTTTACCCACAATGCAGTTGGGGTAAGTACGCAGCCAGTACCGATGGTCCTGGAACTCCATTCCTGTATTGTTGTGGCAAATCTTCTTCCATAGATCTTTAAGTTGAGAAGAATCCTACAAGATAATCAGCTGTTATAATTACCAACTTGAAAATGAGAAAAGTTGAGGAGGAACCTGTGAAAGACAGGTTGTACCAGGAGGATCTTTCTCTCCTCTTCGCTGTGGTCAGTCTTAGATAGGGCCCGGCTGTTCTGTGGGCTAACTGAACTCTCGTAGGCAGGAACCATGGAAGAGCCAGAACGGTCCAAGGACAGGTTGGTCACACTAGCTGACCTTAACACATGAAATAAATGGAAAATATTGTATTTACAGTCCATAAAAATAAGCACTGGAACAAGAAAATCTTTGACCAAAATACACAATAAACACCTCTTTCTGGCTGGTGACTTGCCCATATCCTCCTGGACTGCTGTAAGTCTGGAACTGAGACCACTGTTCTGAGATTCCTGATGACTAGAGTAATTACACACATACACACACACAAATAAACCTCAGCAACAGCTTAACCATTTCCCTTTGAAATACTACATACATAAATGACACTCAAGCTATGCATGAAACAGAGTCACACTTAAGTGCAGCAGCATGTCTTCACTAGGAGGTCATGCAAAACAAAAGTAACACTAAAACTCACTTCTTCCTCATCCCAATGGAATTTTTTCTATGCATAGAGAGAGAAAGGAGAAAAGATGAGCATTGAGACAAACTCACAACAACACATGAGCAGGAGCCAGCTGATTGGAAATAGGTGAGCAGAGAGATTTGAAGTTCATTTGCATCACAATAGTCCTGTGAATGTTTTTCATAATTTGGGGGAAATTCCCTCCTGAATGCAAAAATGAATTGGAATGATTTACTGTCAGATTAAAAAGCTTGGTGGCAATAATGATTCATAAAAGAGTAATACTGACTACAGTACAATATATACTACAATATTTGACTAAATAGCAATATATGTGTCCACCCTGTCGAAATACTGCCTGCCAGTCCACGATGCTAGCAAGATGAATCCCAAGAAAACATGTCTAGGTCATATTTTACTCCAAAAATAAAAAAGACATTACATTTTGCATAAAGAAAATTGAACTTTTTAGGACAGTGAGTTTTTTTGCATTGTAACATTACTTTTTATGCATTAACCCAGGGGTCACCAAACTTGTTTTTTTTTATGGAAATAAACATAAAAGAAACAGCATCTAAATTGTACACTTTTCCTTGGACATCCCATGTTATTTGTTAACTACAAATTTGTTTCTATGCTTTCTATGAGGAACAGAAGAAAAATCATAAATCATCAGGTAGCTACTTGACTAGATGGACCTGGGAGAGCCAATCCTTCTACAATCCTCAAGTGAAAGAGATAAACAGCAAGAGCAATGATTATGGTAAGAAAGCAGAGTTAAAACAGAGCAGAGAAACACCAGAGGGATAAGGTAAAGTGAGCAGGAACCATTGGAATAGATAGTGATATGTCCTTATGCCCCGCCCCTTTTCTGATTCTCTCCGTTTTCTCACCTTTGCCAGGCCAGGTCCTCTTCCAGGAAGATGTTCCGGCTGGATTTGCGGCCCCCCACAGGTGTGCGTGGTTCGGTGGGCTCCAGAACACACACGGAGCAGGGCGAATCTGACAGGGCGCTGAGATCTTCTCCGATGGAGCTTGAGTCAGCTGAGTGAGCATAGCTCAATGCTATCTTACGACAGTACGTACAAGCTCGTAAATCACCTGCAGTATTGGGGAAAAGCCAAAAGAGACAAGATTAGAGTAATTAGACAACCAAGATTTGCCATTTCAGTTCTGATGAAAAAGCGGTGTATTTTTCAACCAATCTTTTAAATACAACACAGATTTGCTTTTATTTATTTCTGTTAACAACTAAAGCTGTCAATAGAAAGAATGAAATAAGAACACAATTAAAATGTAGTAAATCTGTTTAAAAGCATTACATTTAAAAGACAATTATTTCAAATGTTAATTTGCTTAAATATGAATTAATTAATTTCTTACAGACTTTCAACAGCCATAAAAATGCATTTTTAACAAATAAAAAATAATTATCTGAATTTTTTTATGATTTTCCTCCTAGAATAGGACCGCTGAACTAGTGTACCCTGACTATAGCTAAATATGTGTCGTCCAAAATCAACATGAATACAAGAATAACCAGAGTAAGTTTCTCAGAGAATGTAGTCTGACTGAATGTCACGATCAGAATAGTTCAGATGAGTTTACAGCATAAAATATCTGCAAAAAATATAATGAGGAAATAATGTTGCTTTTTAGGTAGATACCG
The DNA here is from genome assembly GCA_018155175.1 of Sinocyclocheilus anophthalmus. Classification (NCBI taxonomy): domain Eukaryota; kingdom Metazoa; phylum Chordata; class Actinopteri; order Cypriniformes; family Cyprinidae; genus Sinocyclocheilus; species Sinocyclocheilus anophthalmus. The sequence goes on along the minus strand of JADLZN010006689.1, from coordinate 45,710 downwards.
ATTCCTCCTAAAAGGTCAAAGTGCACAAACACAAATTCTTACCTTTTTCAAAATCAAACAGTTAGTCCACAAAGTTCAAAAGTCACTCTACAACCCATTGAAATCAAAACCCAAAAAAGGTCAAACCACCGCAAGCACACGCAGCATGCTAAAGGGTAGTCTTACTCTTAATTTGACATAGCTGCTCATCTTCTTGTCGAAAGCCTCTTCAAAGGGGCTACGTCCACAAGCCAGCGGTCAGAATGAGACCCTCGCTCCCCACAGCGAACACCACAATAACACTCACCCGTATAGCCCATGAACTTGCCAGGAATTTCCTGGTTGCAGCATCGGCTGCAGAAGATTTGACCGCAGAGTCGACAATGGTGACGGCGTCGAAAGGTTGTGAATTTCTCGTTGCAGTCATAGCACTCTTTACACTGGCTGTCCGGCATCCAGTACTGTTTCAGATCACTGTCCTGGAACATAAAAACACAATTAATATCACTTACATCCACCTGCAATACAAAAACGTATGTACTCTGTAGTGAATTCTGGAGAATGTGGATAGGCTCTTTTGTCTATAAGCTTAGAGGCATCTGTATAGAATGCAAAAAATGCTTGAACATGGGATTTTTTTTTCTTTTTCCAATGTCGTTCATATATCTTAAAAAGTCTTAAAAATACAGAAACAAATTTAATCTGTGGAGATTTTCTCAGCTAGTTCCCTGGAAATCAATACCTGACTTTTCCCTTCCATGATCTCCTTGAGTCTCTTGAGGGCTGTGCGCAGCTGGACTGCTGTTCGGGGATCGTGGCTGCCCAGAGGTGCTTCTGATTTCCGTCGACCCTCTATGAATGCAAAGAAACAAAAAAGCAACAGTCAAGTACAAAACAACAGGTTAAATCTACTCTAAAGTACAACATACAGGTGAAAATGCATGACACACATGCTCATTCAAAACCAAAGCCTGCAGTCAAATATCCACCAGCACTCTTGATCCTGTCAATGATTGCTTATGTCAGCGAGGATTTTCGGGAATTTTTGTGGGATTATGATTTGCATGAGTAGACTATGAATGAATAGAAGCATGTGAAATTACTCAGACTAACAACTAAAGCTCATAACCAAAATGTTCAGCTCACACCGTTTGACGCATCCTTTCACATGCAACAAATGTGGTTAATTTAAAACTATACGCTGCAAAATTCCTTTTCTTAATCAGTATTTCTGTATGTTTTTCCAGTAAGCATATCTAAACATCCTTAAAACAATATAAATACACCTAAGAATAAGAGTCAAAGACATGTTTTCAGAGATACAAGTTCACCTGGACTTAAACAAATTTGCCCGTTGTTTTTTTTGGGGGCGGTGGTTATGTTTAAAAAACAGATAAATCTATTTGGCAGTGTGTTAAGAAAAACTAACCTACTAAAATTAAAGATATATTCTCTTAAAACAAGTCTTAGTATATTTGTTTCTCAAGAAACAATACAAAATACTGATAAAGAAAATATTTTCTTTTTGCAGTTTCTTTTTTCAGTGTTGATGAATTGAAGCAGATTTTAGGTCTATATGAAACTGACTTCGTACATATGAAATAAAATAAAGAATCCTCACCTTCCCAGTCCACTGTGAACAAAAAGGAACATACAACAACTTTAGCCTAAAAGATTTCTGCACATGTAATATTTTATCATCAAAATCGTTCAGCACTCACAAAATATTCAGCTTCTAATCATCTTGCAACTTCCGAATAAAAAGTGATGGTTCACAATACTTGTTTACCACTCGAATTACAGTTATAACTCCAGAATGTAGTTTTCCAGGTTTACAGTCAAACAAAAACTGTTTAATGGACTTCTTGAACCGTTGCCTGAATTTTCCCTCATTGTAAATGTCCGGTGGCCCTCCTGAGAGTGGAATGAATCATACGAGGGCAGAGTCTAGCCTTTGAATCACTGTTATCTTCAATGATAAACCCTGTGAGAACCAGGCTGCAGTGACTAGTCATCAATCAAAGAGACCTCTGATAGGATTGGTCTTTCTATCTCTAAAAAGAGCATGTTTCGAGGAATTCTGAACAATGGTTTTGTCTACAGAAAAACGAATGATTTTTATATTCTCTACTATAGAAGACTAGGACTACTGAACATGTCTGGGTCATATTTCACTACAAAAACAAAAGGTGCAATGTAACAAAATGTAAAAACCTGGACAATAATTGTGGACAGCTGAAAAAAGACAAATGTGTAAAACTGCACATGTATATGTAATCTTGTGCCTTTGTACCTGAAGCAGTGGATGTTCTTCTGAGAAGTTCTGAATGTTTCCTGTGGGTTTCGGAGCCATGTATAGAATGGGAGGGACTTGCCCAGTTGTGGCGTGGCCCCTGCGGTGATGATGAAGCTGACTGACTTTTCTCCATCACTGAAGGAGGCCGTCCTTCCTCTGAACAATTGAAACCAACAAACAAAGCTCTGTCTCGGTCAAAAGGTAGAAGATTTCTAATTTTGTGGTGATTGGCTGATTTAAAGAAAGAATTTGCATTGTGTTGACATTTCTTCTTTTAATCCTCTTTTCCTGAAATCATTTTTTTCCCCCAATTATTAATTTTTGCTATACTTGCATTTCCGTACAAAATCTAGACTTACCAAGTTTAGCAAGCTTTTTTGCTGGTGCAATGTTTGCACCTGTTTTTTCTAAAAGGAATGAAAGGGAGAAATTAGAGTTGATCACTATAAATGTACTTTGAATTTAAAATTTTACGGACTATCACACTGATTAACTGTAAATCAATACATCAAGAATAATATTCAAAGAAATTAAATTTGAATTCCTGACACTTCTCTTGTTGTAGTATGTCAGAGTATTTCTTCAGCTTCACTGACTTGCTTAAATATATTACCTAAACAAAATCATCAAATGTCCTACACAAATGCAAATGTTGAACTTTTGTTAAATCTACTAGATTATCTTCCTTTTCGTAATTAAGTGCACATGCAGTAGGAGTTTTACTTCTCTAAAGTGTTCTTAAGGCACATAATTTCCTCACAGTAAGTTGTTTACCCCTTAATGTAGAGTGAACTATTACTTTAATAGAGATCATCTATTCCTTTTAGCCCTATGAACAGTTCTGAGTAAAACTCTTATGTGCTAACTGGACAGGGTGTGCCTCAATATTATTCCTCAAAGCTCCGTCTTCTTATAATTTCATATTAATGGGTCCACTTTCACTCTTGTACTGCAACGCTTCCAGCAGGAATGTTCTGTTAATATTATACACAGGAAGGAATAATAAAAAAAAAAAGTCCACATGAGAGCACACAGAATAGGCACTGTGTCCTCAGAATATTTTGAGCAATGTCACATGAGGTTTTTCCCTCCACTGACTGTTCAATTCGATTCCCTCCATTGCCTTTCTGGAATTTACAGTAGAGCACATTCTCTAAAACCAGAATGACTACTATATGTGACCCTGGACCACAAAACCAGTCTTAAGTTGCACGGGTATATTTGTAGCAATAGCCAACAATACATTGAATGGGTCAAAATGATCGATTTTTCTTTTATGCCAAAAATCATTAAGACATTAAGTAAAGATCATTTTTCCATGAAGATATTTTGTTAGATCTTGTGGATTAGTATAAGCCTTGCTAAGAGCTGAAGAAGCTTTGGAATTAAGGAACTCCGGTGTAGAAGGAAGCACCAAACGTTGGCTTGCTCATAAGGTGGAATTGTGTCATGAGTAGATTGCTTTGCACCCTCCCAGGATGTCACATTATATAAAGTTGTGATTCGACCAAATATTGTCCTATTCTAACAAACTGTATATCAATGGAAAGCTTATTTATTCAGCTTTCAGATGATGTATAAATCTCAATTTTGAAAAATTTACACTTTAGACTGGACGAGACCTTGTACTTTTATTACAGAAACCAAATTCAAGTTATTAAAATGCTAAGAATTATTATGCTTTAAATGTGCAACCAAACAGGAATACAGAGTACTATGCATTCAATTTCCAAATAAAAAATGGCATAAAGCAGTTTAATGGAGGATGAAATCCATGAATCAGATGGCAGAATGGCAGGATTGTTTTGATGGCAGAAAACAAAACAGTGAACCTTTGAAAAATCAACATCATGATTAAAAAAAAAAAAAAAAAAAGGAAATGCAGGTGCAGATGTTGATTAAGGCATAATGGCGTGAAAAAAATTATGTTTTACCTTTGCTGAAGCGGAACAGACTGACAAAGGAGCTGTAGGCGGAGCGCAGGGGTGGCTCGTCCTGCTCGGGGGTCAGGGGTTTGAAGTGCGTTAGATGGGAGGGACTGGTGGGTGAGAGTGGCTGCTCGGAGCTCCAGTCCATCGCAGAGGACGAGGAGGAAGCCTTGTCTTCGGCAGCCATGTCACTGCCCCTGAGGGACAATCTAAACAAATTCCAAATACAATAATATATGTTTGATTTTATTTGAATACTAAATAAACATTGGGTTGGTACTCTCAGTCTCTACATAGTGTGTAAATAAATAATGTCTCAGTAATGTCTAAATAAAAAAATAGGTAGTTTAACAAATTCAGAATTACAGGATTAGTTTCGAGTTGACAAAACCAAACAACTCCAATCCGACTTTGTTGGTACCATGATGCTGATTGAATGTTGCAGCATAATGATGACATCAGGTGGGAAAGAGCCAATCACGGCCTTGCAACACAGAGCAAGGGGTTGATTCAACTTCTTGCGAGAGACCCAGCAAGATTCAAAACTCTTTTACTAAAGGTTTACAATAGATTGAAGAATATGAGGAATTTAAACACATTCATACTAAAGAAAGTACTTGTCCATGAAAGAGGAGGACAAATAAAATAAAAGAAATGATCTTGCTCTATCAGTGCAGTAACAAGTGAAGTTAGTTTATATAGTTGATAATAAATATAATAATATGCGAGGAGAGATCGAATCACGTTACTTAAGGTCACATGTAGTCATTTTTAAAAAGTGTTATCTATTGATTCTACAGCTTATTTATATTACATATGATCTGTATATATATTAATATTCATTTAAAATAAATGATTTATAATAATTGTTAAACTAAAATTGCTTGTGTGTAATAGATTAATAATATAAATCATATAGTAATTATATAAATCATATAAAATAAAAAGTAATTATCATTAAAGCGAGACAATTTTGTTGGTAATTTTTGTTGGTAAAGTGTATTTTTACACTATAGAGTGACCTTTAATTTGGAGGAAGAAAAACTGGTGGAGTGACTTTTCTGTGCCAGACAGACATGTGTCACTTTGGTTAAATTTTCAGTTGAGATCTCTCTTACCCAGCAATTAACCTGCCACTGGGAGCAGGCTAGCTGTGGAGGGTAAGTTACTATGGCAAAGAAAACCACTAAAAGCCAAGCCACTTTCATGATACCTAAAACCCAGGATTGGTGCAAACTAAACTAATCCGACTTCATGGTACAGGCCCCTGGTCTTTGTAGGCAAGTCAGTGAGAAAGTGATAACCAATCACTACAGCGTTTATTATCTATTATCCACTCATTTCAGAAACAGGACTAGCACTTTACTATTCAAGTCAAGTTTCGCTTTATTGTCATTCCGCTACATGTGGGGAGATACAGTGGAACGAAATGTCGTGCAGCACACGGTGCTACATAAATACAGACATACAACAATGAAGCAAAACAGTATAAAATAGTGATGTTTGGTTCTTGAACAAGCGTTATTTGACCGGTCGCAGGAAGTAAACCGGCGAGGTGGTGCACAACGAACTGAACGACCTTTAGGTCCGGGTGGATGATGCAGACACACAGCGAAGAGCAAGTCCAGCTCAAAAAAGAAACTGGATTTGTGAACGGTTAACCAACTGTCGAAGTTTGCGGAAGGATTACGGAGGAGCTCAAGAAGAAAGAATGAACCATGGCGGAAATTTGCGAGGATTACGAGAGATTCTGATGAGTGAGTTGACGATTACGGCTGAAGCTGAGGGTCGTACTGGAAATATGCTTTATTATGACTGAAGTAATGTTAAGTTTTAAAAAACCTGCAATAAAACCTTTGGGTTCAGTGATGTAAATAAATTTTACATAGTTAGTGGCAGGCATAATACTATTTAAAGGTCCCAGATTGTCATAAAAGGATATTTCCTGGCTTGTTTTCATATAACTGAGGTTCTAGGTGCAATTAAACGACCATAATAAATGTCAAACAAACCGTCAGTCACAGTAAAATCCACAGCATGCATAAAGTAGCTGTGATTTTTCACGAACCGTTGTGACTTCCGTAAAAAGTTGATGTCAGAACTACAGTCACCGCCTTCAGTCACCACCCCGAGCACCGCCCACGTCCCACTCTCCTTTTGCCAAACCCCCAGACAACATGCGGAAAATGCGAACAAGGTTAACTTACCACATAACCGAACGGCGACCTGTATCGTTGCACTTCACTCAAAGGATGGAGATCCGACAGGATTGTTACTTGAGGTGGATCCACATCTAACGTTGTATAGTAAAAGACAAACTCACCGTGGTTATATCGAGTCATGCTACGATATATACCTTTCAATTTCAGCAGGCACCTTGTTACAGTACATAGTGGTCACCACAATTAATCACAACATACTGTATTACCACTTCCCAAATGTCTACTATAAATTGCCAGGTGTTGTTTTATACACATGCACCAAAGACCATCATTTCATACACGACCTAAGTCGTGAGATGCACGACCCATCGCCATTGGCAAGAAATCGTAGCCGCGCCCATAACCAACCACCAGAATCAATACTTATTTACTCTTTTTGATAAGAAGTGTGTGACTGCAACGCGAGCTTTTTGACGTCGTTCGTCCAGTCTGCTCGTTTTAGCGCGTTAACCACAAGCTGTGTCGGTTTTGTGCTGGCAGTGCTAGCAGTATATGGAATCAAAGGCTTCTAATTGGAGGCTGTATACGCCGATTTGGCACCCAACAATCCAAATGATGATATTTTAAAGCTCCTTATTGTAAGCAGAATCTGCGCTGGTTTGATGGGCCGACTCAGTTTCTCCCGGGGTTTGCTTGCCTCGGCTAGGGCTGGTGAAGTGACGTCGGTGACCCTAGTTACCTGTGTTTGGCCTGGCCGTGTGTCACTCAGAACACAACAGGCCAAACAGAAGAGAGGCTCATGAATATTAATCAGACAGGCCAAAATCGACCGTTCTCAGCAGAGCTCCTGAGAAAGGAGCTGTAAAAATATACTGAGATGGTTTTTGGTACTTATACCGCAAATATATATTCTTAAGGACATCAAAACCTAAAATAAAACTCCAGAAAGGTGTAAAATATGGGACCTTTAAAGTTGTTTAAGCGAAATCAAGGAGTTTATAAGACTGGTTTATTCATTCTTTATACTGTAGACATGTAGAACATATCCGCGTTTGTGCATAAATGTCTGTAATGTGTGAAACTTTTAGGAATCTTATCCAAGTTGTAGGCTAGTCAATATTGGTCAGTCAGTCGTATCTGACATAAGGATCTGCGAATTAAACTGTGACCACAAACACATACCATTAACTTGAGTGAATTATATGGCAATAATCAGCAATATGCTTTCACACAAATAACTTTATTTTTTGAATGTTTCAATATGTGTTGACACAAATGACTTATTTGAATTTTTCATTGATACAACATTGCACTGAGTTGTATGAAAAGAAATGCGCAGAGACGTTATTGCTTGATGACATCAGGAACCGAAGAATCGGCTTTTTGAACCGGTTCAATCTGTCCGAAGAAAATGGTTCGCCAGAAATGATCAGGACTTTGCATCACTAGTATAAAACTAAACATACAGCTAACCCTACTGAGAGAGTTTGACTGTAAATATACTATATATAAATAATTACCTATACATAAACTAGAGAATACAAAGTGTACAAATGCTTCACATAAATACTATTAGCTGTAAGTGATATGTATAGAGCAGGGCTGCCCAAACTCGGTCCTGGAGGGCTTGTGTCCTGCAGAGTTTAGCTCCAACTGGCCTCAACACACCTGACTGGAAGTTTCAATGCATATTGAGAGCTTGATTAGCTGGTGCAGGTGTGTATAATTGGGGTTGGAACTAAACTCTGCAGGACACCAGCCCTCCAAGACCGAGTTTGGACAGCCCTGGGATAGGAGTAATGGCACAAACGGCAGAAAATGACCAAAACACAAACCCGAGTTGCAACAAGCTATGTGATTGCGAGAGAATTGTACTATGGCGAAGTCCCCTCTGAATAATAAATTAGTTGTACTGAAATTACCGGGTAAGAGCGTCCAATCAAAAAAACTCTGTTATATCAGAAGCTCAGACCTTCCTTCGTACAGTAGCCCTGGCGCGAACAAAGATCAGGGGGAGGCGGCTGGATCCACTCTAAAGGGGGGAGATGGTAGGTTTAGGGGTAGGGTGGGGGTGGGTTTAGGGATCGGGTGGAGAAGGGTGGTTTAGGTATATGTAAGGTGGGAGTTGTTGGATCTGGATCCAACCTCGCCCCCTGGCTCTTGTGTTCTGCAGTGAGGACCATCTCTCGTATGGTGCTTTTGCAATGCATGGTACGGTTCACTTTTGGGGGTGGGTTTCCACTGGGTACAGGACCTGGTACCTGGTACTTTTTTTAGTACCACCTCAGTTTGGCGGTTTTTAACAGTGAAACCGTACCGTACCAAACAACTGGGGGAATGTAAACCTCTGCTGATCACGGATTGGCGGAGGAGAGCGTCAGACCACTGCGTTCACTGAAAACTGCGGGGGACCACAAAAACACAAAAAGAACCGCTAGATTAACATCAGCCAGCCAGCGGAAAGATTTCGAAACGCAAAAAACTGTTTTTGAGACGAGCCAAACTTCAGTTTAACAAAACCAAAAAAAAGTTTTGTGTCCGCTTGCGGAAGAGAGCAAAAACCGACGTTCCTCTCGGTCGATAAAGAGGAGCGGATCCAGCGGAGAGCTTGATGGGGAGAACGCGGAATGAAAAAAGTTTTTTGTTAGGAGTAGTGGTAGTAGAGGATGTGCAACTATAAACGGACATGTGGAATATCCCCGCACACTCTTATAAAGCCGGCCACTGAAACTGCAGGGAACGCCAACCGTGCCGAGCCGCCGAAAACCGAAAAACCTGGCCGAGCCGATCGTTACCCACGCAGTGGCAAGGAATAAAAGCGCCATAGTAGGGCGGTGTTACTTGGGCACATGACGAGCAGCCAACCATACAAACGTTGTGCCTTCCAACTCCATTCAGGTAAGCCTATTCTCAATCAGTCTTCCTGACATAATGTCATTAGGTGCGTTCGATAGGAAGCACGGCTACAGGACGCGATCAGACGAGGTTAGCCGCTGCACGTCGGGGGCGGAAGAATTGAAAAAAATGGAGCCTTCAAGCCGGACACTTTCTGCTCCCGTTTGTGACGCTCGCGCGGTGTTTGCATACTCACAGATGAAGTTAATTAAATGCAATATTTACCAAATACATAGACATTTCAGAAACGTTTTCATGAGCAACAGAAACACTTTTTATATACGGCTTAATAGAGGGCCATCTGTTCAAGAATAAAGTTCAAAGTAAATATATACTATTTAAATACTAAAGTGGGGGTATATATGCTTTCATATAAACGTGACTCAATATAACATGGCGACTACAGATTACAAACACGGCTTTTAATGTTCTAACAACCAAAACCGATTATGGCAGTATTTGGATTTTGAAGATTGTTAGAAACGGCCAGCGCATTGTTGTCATCGTGGTGAATTTGGCAAGCGTGAAAACGTATGGGTCTCACAAGCCTCTTGAGAAAAAACTGCGGCGGCTGAGTCAAGCTCGGCTTGCTCTTCGGAAAACGCTCTCGCCGCGGTACTTTGATGTGCCACACGTGGACAGTGACGTGGGGTCGGATCAAAGTCGGACTAAATTTCTAAAAACCGCAGCACTGCTTCAAGGCAGCCCGCCGACGGTCACCCTGGCTCAAGCGGCTGAAGAGGTCGAAAAACGCACATTTAACATTCACGCAGTTCAAATAGCCTACTTCCGACATATGTAGGACAACGGTAAATTCGAATTTCCGTGGAGTTTAATTATAGAATGATAATTTTTTCATCAGAAAACGGCACATGTTCCAGCTAATTGTCCTAGTGTTAAACTAGACCCGTATTGAGGCAATTCTTTACAAAACACGTGCAGAAAAGGAGCTAGCCCGGTTGGGTTCATTAATTTAGCGTGTGAACTGGATAACGGAAATATACACAATAATTTTGGCGTATTGCTAACAATGCTTCATTTTAGGCGAAAATATTCCGAAAGAAATAATAGAACTGCACGGAAGCAATAAATACAGGATTTAAAACGGAGTATGTTCACATCTAACCGCAGTGATGCTGTAGACTGTTTTATCTGAGAAAACTTTCATCCGTTTAATCTGCTTGCTGGGCTTATCATTTTAGGACAAATCCAGTTTGCTGCCGGTTATTCTAACAATATACCCATTTAACGCACCACGATCCAGTTTCGCAAACAACGTCAATTGCCGGTTTCATCATCAACAGGCCCCAGTAAAGTTAGCAAAAGCTAGCTGTCTAATGACTAATACCAGCGTAATGGACAGCACGATAAACATAATGGGTAGAAGTAACCTGGGCCGCCTTTGGAACCACCCGATGGTCTAGTCAGCTGTTAGAGGATGTTCAGAAAACATTGATGTATTTAAATCCAGAGACCTTTCCAGGAATTCCCCATTGTGTGATGTTCGGCGACTCTTGATCAGACCCATAGTCCGTCACAGATAGTTCCGAGCAGCGGATATTTATAAAGATACTGTCCAAAAGTGGATAGTGCACGGACTCCTTTGTTATTACCTTCGTCTCTGTGTTATTAAACCCAGAAACACAAATATACAGATATTTTACAAAAAAATACAAACAAAATAAAACATGCCAGAGGTGTACAAACCAGTGAATTCATTATTCAAAACACACTATATCGTGTGGAAAAAAAGATGCCAATCTTCTGTGCTTTTTGTATGTAAACAATATGTTTCCAAACAAAAAAAAATAGTGCAGTTAGTCCTTAGTCTCTTGATAGAAAAAAAAAGAATTGAAATTTGGCCTTGGATCCTGAACCTTTTTTCTTATGCGTGCCAATTTCCCCAAAAAATAGTAAAGTAAGCTGTACCAAATTAAAGTAAAATTATTATTATTAGCGTTCACCGGAATAATACGGAAGGGGGGGGGACAACATATCAAAATATTTAACTTTGAATATAATAAAAAAATATGAAATTTTCAATCCCCCCCCCCCCCCCCAACCCCCACAACCCAGAAAAAAAAATCCTTGGGTGTAAACACAATTTACTAAACGATGGACAATAGACGTCATTTTCACCACTGACAAAATCACAGGAAATAACATACTCTAAAAATTAAATCTCCTCTAAAAAACACTTTTAGCTGGGAAAAACATAATATAACCATGCCAATCATTTAAATGTAACCTTTAAATTAATAAAATTATTATTTAAACCAGTATATTTCACCAAATACCGCCAAAAAGCTTTTTTCCAATTTATATTCTAAATACAGGGCCCTACATAAGCTTTTATAAGTAGGCTGGAGCACCGTATAATATTCCTACATAGTATTTATTAGTTAAACTGGGTTTAAAGGGACTATCAATGCCTTTCATAGAACACATGTGCGTCTGTTTAACACCTGCTAATGCCTCCGGAAGTTAATCACTCCACAGCTTTTATAAAAAGGGAACACTTGGAGTATGGCCATCAAATTAAACCACAGCATACGGATTGGGTGTTTGGAAAACCAAATGTATCCAAAAAACATTCATGTAAGATTAAATAAATTCCATAGATTTTAGGGGAAGTTGTATAACTAACACAAACTATCCATTTTTATACCACTGTAGTAAAACAAGGAGGAGGATTTATTTTTATATTGAATACATCTATTATTCCAAATAACATATTTATTTGGGGGAAAATTAAGTGCACGGACTCCAGAAGGGCGCGTTTGAAGTGCGATTGCGTCACAGCGGCGCGACAAAGGCTGACGTATTTCGAAAGCGACTTCAAATGCACCCTCCATTTGACAGGAAAATTAAGTGTACATCTGATGAACAATTCGCACCCTACCATATCCCAGAATCACTTGCGCGCAGTTGACGATTCAATTTATGTTCAAAGAACATGGAGGATGACAGTTCTGTGGGGGAATTCACATTGAAATGTAAGTATTGTGTTTTCATTTACTCAAGTACCTAGCAAAACAATTGTTAAAAGCCAGGTTTAAAAAAAAAAAAAAAAAACTAAAGCCAAAAACATATAAGACAACCACTATATAAGGCAATAGTCTTTCTTTTTGCTGTGTTTTTGTAGTGCTGTCATGTATACAAATGTTTTAATCAAACTTTAGCACTTCAGTATTTTGTATGCATGTCCTGCTGTGTCATATTTTATAATGTCTTTATATTTTTCATAAGTGTTTCCATTTTCTCTTGTTTTAGGACTATTCTGGAGAAAATGAGTCTGCTGGGGAAAGACTTAAAAAATACAAAGTAAGCAAGTAAATAGACACATTTTTGCTGAAATTCATTGTGCTGTTGTTGTTATCAGGCATGGTTTATTTGCTCTGCCTTAGGATTGCAAGTGTCCTGGGACAGGTGAGGGAGTGAGTGAAAGCTGGTGGAGCTGCTCAGTGAGGACGTCAAACTCCAGAGAGAGACAGAGGAGAGAAGAGCACAGGAGAGCAGGGAGAGACTGTTTTCTCTTCTTCAGAGAATGCTTAACAAATGCATTATTTATTAGCCAAGAGAAAACAGTGGAAAAAAATGGGTACATTACAATTTTTCAATATATATTTTTAAATGTCACATTGTCAATGAAACAACCTAATTTCTGTAGTTTATTTTTGTAATGTAAGTTCAAAATGAAATGAATAAGTATACAAAATCCGGGTATCATTCGATCATTCGTTTTTTGATTTAATATTGAAAGTAGAAAAATTAGAAAAAGGCTCCTTTTTCGTTTTTTCTTTTTTTTTTCTCCAAAAAACGAAAAACGAGAATTCAGCTTAAATTTCGTTTTTCGTTCATGGGTGGAAAAATTAATAAGCAGCTTGAATAATTGATTTCTACACGTGGGCGGGAATTAAACGCCCCTTTCTGCTGATTGGTCAGCCGAAGATCAAACCGTGCCGTCATCAGTTCTTCTGCAGTATCACAGCAGAATAATAGTCCTCCACTGCTACAGTTGTACGGATTAAGTTAGTTTCCCCTTCGAGGGGAAAAAAATTCCCAATGTGAAAGTCAACGTGAAGTAAAACAGCTTTAAATATGCGGACTGCTGATATTTCCTGTTGCACTCAATAGCGGGTCTGCGCTGACTGTAGTCGCGTCTTTTTTTTGAAGCGGATGCATATCTTTCGTAAAATAATCCTATGCATCTCGTGACATATATTCCAAGCATTCTGAAGGTATACTGAGGGTTTGGTGAGAAACAAACCGAAATGGCAAGTTATTATATTTTATGAAAGCTTGCTTTGCAGTGCGAGTGCGCAGTAGCTTACGCCGCACACAAGTGCATATTCTTTTGAGATATCAATTATAATCAATTTTAATAAATCAAGACTACATTATATAACTCTAACAATAGGCTATATTTAATATCTGTTGTTCTCCGATTGTCAGTCAAAATGACAGTTCTTGCAACATAGGCCTAAATATACCCAAGCCAATTTATTATTCTTTCCTTTTGTCTTAGTGTATAAAATAATTATTTTGAAACAAATTAATTAATTTCTTAATTAAACAAACAAAAAAAAGACTTACTGGGTGGGCAGGGTAGGCTAAGACAGCTGTCATATTATACCCTGCCATGCCCAGCTGATGCAAAGGATATAATTTATATCTACACAGAAGAAAGACCTGTCTAGACTCTGTCCCGGTACGAGTTGTGTCGAGCTATTAATTAGTCTGTTTGATGAAAAAAAATTGAAATGTAATTGCAATAAATGCGTTAAGAATCCGTACAACTACAGCAGTGGAGGACTATTATTCTACTGATACTGCAGAAGAACTGATGATGGCAAGGTTTGATCTTCGGCTGACCAATCAACAGAAAGGGGCATTTAATTCCCACCCACGTGTAGAAATAGAATATTCAAGCTGTTTATTTATTTTTCCACCCATGAACGAAAAACGAAAATTTAAGATGAATTTTCGGTTTTTGGAAAAAAAACGAAAAAGGAGCCGTTTACTAATTTTTCTACTTTCAATATTAAAAAAAAAAACCGAATGATCGAATGATACACAGATTACTAAACATTATTAAGTTTTGGTTTTGTGTAATTTATTGTAAATGAGTTAAGCCGAGTAACTTTTGTACATTATTGTTCCCTTTCGTGGAACTTCGAACTGCGTCTTCTAGGGGTTGCTATGGGGAACGCCTTGTCGTGACCGTGTCTGAAGCCTACATTGAAAAAACACCAATTTGTTTGGCCGGCGACAGCCATGACGTCGCTACCGGTGCGACTACAGTATAAATCGTTGCCGGGAGCTACACATCATTCTCTTATTCGTCTTCATTTGACTGTTTTGTTTGAAGCGTGCATTTTCAAGGAAAAATTAAGAGCTATCTATTTATTATGGCGAGAACTAGTAGAGCATTTAGAAGGTGTGTGCATACGTGTCAGCGCTATTTGACACCAGATGACTCACACGATCTATGTGTTGTTTGTTTGGGTGAAGAGCACGCACGCGATGCCTCCGAGGTGGCAATCGGCGTGCATTGCGAGCGTTTTTCCAATGAAAAAGCTTCGCTCTCGTTTGTCTCTCTTTTTGAGGAGAGAGGGGCAGCCATCTGCTCCCCGCGGTTCAGGACCCGGTGCTGCTGAGGCACGGAGGAGAATGAGATCGTGGGGATCTCAGGTGGACCTGGCCGATGAGTTGAGAGAGGGGCTTTCCTTCTCGCGCTCATAGGCGGGGGGCGAGAGACAGCCACTGGACGATGACATCCTCTCTCTAATATCATCTGATCCAGGGGCCAGTGCTCTGCTGGGTTAAGCCCAGGAAGAGCAGGAAATGGATGATGAGGGCGAAGAAGCTGAGGCTGAGCCTTCTCAAACCTCCTGCCCTGCGTATGATGAGCTCTTAGAGGTAATGGATCGCGCCACGGCAAGGCTTGACTTGCCATGGAAGCGAACTAAGGAAGTGACGTCGCGAGGTCGTCTCGATGAACGTTATCTTTCTGGCCATAACCCTACAGCTCAGGTGAGTCTTCCTTTCCTTCTTGATCTCCATACTGAGATCGAGAAGGAACGGAAGAGGCCGTTTTCCTCACGCATACATCAGTCTCAGCATACGAGTTATGCGAACATCAAGTCGATGCGCGAAAGCGGCTATGATGATGATGCCCCCGGTGGAAGAGACGCTAGCCAGCTACCTCTCTCTGGGGGAGACATCATCTCTCAAAACTCCCTCCTTGCCATCCATGCCTCTTCAATCTACATCTAAAATGAATGGCAAGGCATACGCAGCATCAGGTCAGGCTGTCGCTTTGTTGCACACGATGGTGGTGCTTCAGGCTTTTCAGGCTGATCTGCTGAAAGACCTGGGTAAAGGCGAGGGCCTTTCTTCTGATGGGATGGCTGAGTTACGCCGCACCACGGATCGTGCTCTTCGTGCTACTAAGCAGGCTGCCCCTGCCATGGGCAGATCTATGGCGGCGAAGGTAGTAACGGAGAGGCATCTGTGGGTAAACCTGGCAGACATCAGGAAGAAAGAAAGGGGTTTTCTTCTCGCTGCCCCGGTTTCGCCCTCTGAACTTTTTGGTACCTCCGTTGAGACGGTGGTCGAGAAGTTCAGGGACGCGAAGGTGCGCTCAGCGGCTTTCAAAACATTCATTCCACGAAGGTCCAGGTCTGAGCCCGAACAACCCAGGGGTCCTGGCCCGTCTCGATTTGAGGATCAGAGACGAGCACAGAAGGCTAGTGTCGCGACTCGCGCTCCTCCTCCGCCTACGGGTAGGGGTAGGAAGTATCGTGGGACGAAGGGAGGTAGGCAGGACCTGAGGTATGTGATCCAGACAAGGCGTCATCGCTTTCGTCCAGATCAGAGTAATACTTAGGTATCCACTCTTTTTCTCAGGGGGTGTAACATCTACCCTTTTCTTCCCCTTCCTAATTCCCCTGCAACCACCATCTCTCCGCATAACAGTCTCTTGGGACCGATGATGTTTTTGGTTGGTTCTATGGTTAATCATAGTAACCACCTTACTGAAGGTCCGGTCTAGAGGCTTTTCCGGACAGAGCTCCAACGCGGGAGCCGTGGTGGGTGAGTACGATCCATGTATAAATATAATTTATAATATATGTGTGTATCTAATGAGCTGGTAGTTAACCTTTCTGCTAGTTTCTTTGCAGTATTTCCCGTGCTGGGTTCAGAAACCGGGAGCTCGACTTGCAGTGTTTATTTCACTAGTCGAGATATGTCCAGAAGGTAAGTAACGTTTCGGTTTCATACTTCCTGGATCATGCAGCCATAACACAGGCTTCTGCGGGAGTTTGTGATTATCAGGCCCCCGGTGTCAATGCAAAGAATTCCCTGGACGTCCGGGCTGGTGTTTACGCTTTCATGCTACCCTGACTGGGCTACAGTTCCGGTCGCCCTGAGGGGTTTTTACCGATCACCAGGATATCCACTTGAGGCATTACCCCCCTGCACCATTGAGGGTTATTGGGTATGCACTGTTCTCGGTTCAGTGAGCGTTTTAATTCTCTCTGAGGAGTTGGATTTCTCGCTCCATGGGCTGTCCTCGTGGTCGTATTGAGACAATGCTCCCCTTTTATCAAAGGGTTTACCTGGAATGAGAGTTTGGCTAGACTGCAGTATGCTTACACCTCTGATTTTTCAATCATGCTGCAGGTCAAGCCCCCCCCCGCTCGTTGAGAGCTGGGTTTGTGCCCCCTCAGCCAAGGTAAACTACTGCTAGCGTTCCAGCATTGGAACATGCTGTAGGACGAGCCCCCTTCTCGACTGAGAACTAGGTGTGTTGCCCCCACAGCTAAGTAAACTATGGCTAGCTGTTCCAGTTTGGAACATGCTGCAGGTCGAGCCCCGTCTCGGTTTGAGAACTGAGTGTGTTGCTCCCTCAGTTGAATAACTGCTAGCTGTTCCACCATGGGAACATGCTGTAGGTTGAGCTCCCTCTCCCTGAGAAGATGGATGTTCGCCCCCAGCTACAGATGTACTGCTAGCCACTCCAGCATTATAGCCGTATATATAGCGTCTGGGGATACGCTATTTTTATCTATAGGCTGACTTTTCAGGGTGCCACGAGAACCCCTAGAACGGTATGCAAGAGTAGTGCACGTTATGCCTTGCCCACTTTTCTAAAATCCACATAGCTGGTAAGTGCGCACGTTATGCTTTGCCCACTTTCTAAAATCCAAATAAGTGGTAAGTGTGCACGCTAGACTTTTCGCACTTTCTGAAATCCTGTATGGTAAGAGCTACGCGCAAAGACTTCGTGCTCTTTTTGAGTTGTTTAAAACCCCGGTTCTGCCTTGGGCACTACTCCTCCTATGTATCCTCTGGATACATACTTAACAGGGTGCTACTAAGGATCTTTTGAGACAGTTCCTTCACCACATGCAAGGACAAACGTGCGGTAGCCCCTGTGTGACAGGCCAAGACTAGTATGATTCTAGGCTCTTGGTCGTATTCCCTTAAAGGAATCTGTTTCTGATTCCAAGCCTTGAGCTCTACCCCGGGCCCAGGAGTTCTGGCCCTAACAGGTAAGTATTTTGGGGTATGTAGCCTAGGCCTTTGGCCGTAGGGAATAACCTCACTGACAGCCGTCTAAACGTCCCAGGGGCAACTCCCATAGCAATATGGTAGAGTTGGTACTTAGTGCTCGCCATGGTTTCTGGCTTGCACTCCCCTCAGCATGGTGGCGTGGGTATACCGTTTCCCCATAGCGACCCCTAGAGGACAAAGTTCCCATGAAAGGGAACGTCTCAAGTTACTTATGTAACCATGGTTCCCCGAGTAGGAACGAGACACTGCGTCCTCTAGGTTTCTTGGCATGCTGCGGACGCAAGCTTCAGACGAAAAAGTTAATGATGTGTGCTCCCGCTGCCTATTTATACTGTAGTCGCACCGGTAGTAACGTCATGGACTGTCGCCGGCCAACGTGTTGTTGGTTTTTTTCAATGTATGCTTCAGACACAAGTCACGACGAAGCATTCCCCATAGCGACCCCTAGAGGCCGCGTGTTCGTTCCCTACTCAGGGAACCAGGTAATAAAGTAACCTGAGCAGTTTTGCATATTCACGTGTAAATAAAAGTAGTAATTATGTACATTGTTAATTTTTGTAATGCAGCTTATAATTTCTTCACAAAACATTATTCTATACATTTATTTCTTTGTCCAGTAAATAAAATTTTTACACATTTCAACAAATTGTTCTATACATTAATGAAAGTACTTTTTACAACCATTTACAACATACAACATACTATTTACAACATAGCTTAGGTTTAACATCAGAAAAAAAACATAAATTTTGATCCCAGCCCTGCCTCCATGTGTTCTGGGGTCTTCGGGAGGTGAATCTCTTGGCGAATGGCCAGCACCTCCTCAGCGACTCGGAGGACAATGTGGTGACAGTGGAACGAGGCATGTCAAACACTGGAGACCACTCTGTATGATGTACCACGTGCCAGACGGAGAAGAAACACCAGGGTCTGGATTGTGGCACCCCATCCGTGTTGCCATTCAGTTCTCAGAAGATCCAGCAGCACTGTCAGGGCCTCCCTGCTCAGCCGAAAACCATTAAAAACCTGTCCAGCGCTGGCACATTCAGCTTTGTCCTGCAGTACAGGGGTCTGGTCTGACTTAGGGAAAGAAAGAAAAGAGAAATTGTTTAGAGCTATGACAAAGTAATTAGTAGAAGAAATATCGTGATACTCTAGTAAACTATTTTTAGTAACTACCAATACTATATTGGGAAAAAGCTACTAGTTATATTTATAACCTTAGCTAAAGGGATAGTTCACCCAAAAATGAAAATTCAAAACCTGGAACAACTTGAGGGTGAGTAAATGATTACAGAATTTTCATTTTTGGGTGAACTATCCTTTAAGTAAAAGTATTATCTTGCATACTCTAATATACTTAATGTATTGAGAGTAAAAGTAAAGGTATACAGTATTGTTCTGAAAAATATCATTAGTTAGGATGGTTTTGCATTAATATTACTTCTGCACTAATGTGCATGTTGCATTTTACTTCTGAATATGTTCAAGGTTATTAAATTTAAAGTTGCCTACTAAATATACTGTTGGGTAGTTTAATCTACAACAATGCATCATGTTGCTGTCTGTGAGAAAAAAAGAAAACATGGTACTTCATATTTGTTCGAGAATACTTAATGAATGTACTTCCTTACAGTCCACCTCTGATTATTTTGAAAATGAAAGTATCAACTTTTTGTCAGAATGTTAACACATTTTTGCTAACTATATCAAAGGCTGCATCTGAAGGACTCGGACTGGTCAAACAGAGCACTGTTCAGCTGTGATAGCTGCCACTGAACATTGAGCTGTACAATGCTCTATTTTTTTTATTCACAGTTTTATTTTTGCTAACCTGTCTACATATGATCACCATGGTCAAGACAATAAACTATATAAAATCGCACCTTTGTAAGATATCAGTCAGCATTTGAACTGCTATGTGTGTGTGTGTATTTTGCAGTTTTTCATACGTATCATTACATTATTCAAGTAAGCTCCAAGCCAATTCCTGCATTTAAAGTTGTAATCCGACAAAGGATGCAGCAAACCAGTGTAACTTACCTGGCCATGGTCTTGGCTAAGCCTGAGGTACATCACCATCTCCTCCATTATGATGTAAAACATTAAAACAAAAATGAGCAATTCTGGCTCCACATATCCTGGCAGGATTGTCCTCTCATCAGCTCTCCTCTTGCACCGTTGCTATGCGACAGAGCGCTGATCGGGAACCTCTGGCGTTGCAATTAAGAAATCCTGCGAAGGCAGTGTGTTCTTCATGCACTTCGGAGAGTCCTTCGTGCACTTCCGAGGCCTGGCCTTCGAAGTGTGCGCACTTAACTTCACTTAACTTTGGGACACAGCTAGATAGCGCTTTATCGTGATTGCAAAGTTAGGCATAGCTAATCGATAAAAAATTAAATCAACGTGTGTCATTTTAAAATATCTATTATATGCATTATAGTGATTTTAGATATTTAATTAAGCTTCAAATCTACAGTTTAAGAGTGTAGATAAAATGTCGAAAATGTCATGTTTCATTAATTAATTTATAGGAGTCATATGGTCATGTCTGGTTATATGTCGGACATAATTGGTTTAATGCTTTTATTTAGATTTAGAACTTGTACATGGGATGTGTATATTTCATGAAGTTAAGAATAGAAAAAACGTAAATTTCAATACAACACGAAATAGAATCAAAAATAGATGAAAGAGTACATGAGAAATAAAAGAAAAGAAAAAGAAAAACAGCAAAAATATTAAATTAGCTGCACATGCTCAGAACAACTGTACAGTGATCGGTTATGATTCATCATTAATCTGTTATGAACTCGATTTTTCACTTAATTTGCTAAGAATATTTCTACTTTTCTAGACGTATAGAAAACAATTGATTTAAGATTTTTAAGATTTATACCCTGTCTTAGTCTTCATCTTCAGATGAAGTAACTTTGTGTTCAGATTTAGTCTTTTCATCACATTCCTTCCTCTCATTCTTTGTGTCAGCAGGCCCTTCATGCTTATTTCTTGCAGTTTTCTTGTTCTCTACCTTTCCAAGTCTGTCTGCTGAAATTGGTGGCAAGGAGTATCCCTATTAACACAGAATATGAAAAAACCCAAGTCAGAGTATGCATAATTATGCATTATGCACGAATACAGTATGCGTAAATAAGTAAATGCATAGATTAAAAAATGCATCAAATGATTATTAAGTAAGCGGACGTAAAACTGGACAAAATGGGAAATATCTGCTCTAAAATTTGTAATAGTAATAATAAGTAATCACCTGTGCAGTGTACTGACGCGGATATCTCCCTATAGTCTCCATGAGCTGAAGGTTTCTGAGCCACTGCTCGTGCCACACCTGAACGCTGTACCGGGGCCCGCAGCTGGACAAACGCTGAAGGAGACACTGATTCTCTTTAGTGATGCGAAGCAGCTCCAGCTGTCTTTTTTCTGAGCCAAGGCTGAAACAGAAATCATAAGTGCAATCTGTACGATATGATTAAATATGATGTCAATTATGAAATATTTCATATGATATTTTTGGAAATATTACCTTTTCTTTACATAGTCATTTCTACAGTCAACTCCTCCGCCGGTCTGCATTATATGGGACATTTTATCTAGGAGCATGTGATTTTCCCTTTTGATTCTCGAAACCCGTTCTTCTTCAAGCTGGTTATGATAGACGAGAGATTGATTGGTTTACTAACAAAGTTAATATTATGCACGCATTTCCCAAGCTTTCCTTTTGACAAATGTCGACATCTGGTGGTAGTTCAGCTTTCCTACCTGTCTTTTCTTCAGCTTGACAAGAAGATGGTTATAGGTTTTCGGTGGAGTTGTGTTGATGGTTGGCTTTGCGGATTTAACCTTGAAATATTATGCATATGATAACAGTTTATGCTGTAGTTTTTGTTTTCATCATAGCCAAATTCCAAACAAACATATTTTAATACCAAATAATTTATAAAACTATATACATAGAAGCACTTGATTTACTCTCATTAGGAATTTTTAGCTAATAGTTCATATTCCTCACAAAAAGGGTGCCATGGTATCAATATGGTACTCCATGAAACCTTAAATAATACCACTGAATAGCCAAAAGCATATTTCTATTGTACCGTGTCCTAAATAAACCAGCCATTTGTCATTTTACCTTGTTCCTGTGCATCTCATAGCAGTTTTTGTCCCATCTGTATTGCAGATATTTATTAACACAGGGCAAAACGGGTTGGTAAGCTTGATGTTGCATTACTTTGCTTCGCTATAGCCTGAATCCACCTGCTCCAGAATCCACAATGAACAGAGATAGGAGTTCAGCTTGAGTTTTGAGCCAGTCATGTGGTTGTTGCCATGGCAGCCATTCAGAAAGAAAGTGTAGCTTTGCTGGTCTACTTTTATGAAACAGGCACTGTAAATGGGACCCATTCATTCAGTTTGATGAACATTTATTTTCCTAAATGCATTTGCCAATTTTTTTGCCTGCTATCAAATCTTTCCTAAGTTAAACACAGCAGCTCCGTTGAGAGTGCACCCTCACCCATTTAGAGGCTGGCCTACATAGTGTCCTTGTCCGATATGAATATTCTGTGTCCTGCAGGGCTCTGTTGTTTCAGCAGAGCAGCATGCATGGAAACGCTGGAAGACCTCTAATATACTGTGCGTGATCCCAACAGAATTTAAGCAACCTTTTAATCTTATGTAACCTTTTAAGAGGTGGCACAGGTCTCATATGCAAGCAAAGACTAATGTTATGTGATGTTTTGTGTTTTCTATCTCAAGGACAGAGAGAGTGGAGATTGTCCCAGCTTCCAGCGCCTTTGTCATTTGACATTCAGCTGAAGAATATGTAGATGATTGTACGTTATTTCTAGGCACAATCATAATATATATTCTTCTCATATAACATACTCACAAATTTAAATTGGTTCATTAGTTAAATATATTTTCTGATTTAAAGTGATATTTATTTGAATGTTTATGTATTTGAATATTTTATTGGATTCAATTGATATGTTTTTCCGGCGTCCTTTTTGTGATATCCGTTTAACTAACAAAAATTAGTTCTGTAGTGACTTCATCCTCCAAGAAGTGACAATTTTTCTTTGAAAATAACAGCATCTGTAAGTAGATTATTTCATGTATTAGTAGTCATTAAGGATTAATCATGAATTCTGTCTTTTTTTTTTTTTGGGCTGGATTGGCTGTTGTTTACAGTTATTACAGTTCTTATAGTTGTACATTTGTTTAAAGAGCAAGCATTTTAGCCTTTTGCTTAGAGAAGTTAACATAATGCCTTTATAGTAGTAGAGTTTAAAACCTGACAACAGTTGCTTAGTTACATGGATGCCTCTGTTGTACCGGCATGGTTCATGTAAACATAACCTCTTCTGAACTTCAAACAGCAGTGATTATGTTCATATGATGATTAAGGAAGTGCAAATTATTTTGACTTTTGATTTAGATAGCAGTGAGTCATCTCTTGGCCTTTTCTTCAGACATGTCATATTTGTGCAGTTTTATGAACTGTTACAATATTGAGAGTGGTTAACATACAGGGTTTGATGGTCTGAAGAGTGCAACATCTCTTGCATTTGAACAGGAATCTAGATACTTGAGGAAAGAATTTAAATGGATTTTAGTGCTGTAAAGTTTAATAACCTTATTATCTGTGTGTTTGATATTACAGTCTTTTTGTTTGATTTAAATTCACAGTTTAAACATTAGTTATCTGATAAAGATGCACATGACTACTGTACCACACTTCTTAATGAAAATTCATGTCTGGCAGAGTTGCCTCACTGCATGTTTGGTTGGTTTCTTACTATATGACAACTTCCTTTAATATTACTCACTCATTCTCCACTGAGATTGGAGTTTATTGCCTTGGCTTCATGATTTAATGACAGGCAATAAAATGTTACGTGTCTAATTTGAAGCTTAGGTGAGTAATGACGCTGTCCAGACTGCTGCTAGCAGGATTACAAGATGGTGAAACTCTCAGGAGACAGTGACGCTCCTGATAGTGCTCATTCTGTTTGGCTTTTTTTAAAAAGGAAGAGTTGATTCAGAAACGAAAATGATTTACTTACATGTTGTTTCAAATCTGTATGATTGACTTTCTTGGTCTAAATAATGTTCACATTGTTCCTTTGTTAAAAAATGTTGTGACTAAAAGGCACACTGTAATGTAATTATACAGTAAGAAATTACATGAGCAAGTAATATTATGGTTTTTTCTGTTCCATGGAAGAAAGAACATCCCACAGACTAGGAACAACATGGTAATAAGGACAGAATTTTAATTTTTTTGATATTTTTTTTCCTAAGGATACATCTGTAATCTGAGTGTTTTTTTGGTCAGTCTTTCCCTTTCATACTCTTTATGAACAATACAAACAGACGTCTTGTGCTTTATTTTGACTGCATTACAAATGTTGTTACCCTGACAGCATATCATGTCAGATTTTGATAGATTTCTGTCCTGATTTTTTCTGGTTCCAGTAATCAGCATTGTGATGAGTAAAATATATATATATATACGTAGACAAATGAGAGACATACAGGACAGAAAGAAGCAAAATATGATTAGTTAACCCTGACGCTGAGACATTTGTGATGCTCTAATAATTGCCTTGTATGTACGATTGATCAGACAGTAACGAACAGTCTTTCTCTGTAATCAAACGATCAAGATTTTGGAAAATATGCAAAGGAAAATATGATTGCTGCTTGCCAGTGCAGAACTCACCTCCACAAGATGTTGTGGGAGGTTGCCAGGGCGTTTCTATGCCATTCTGTTTGCTAGTGTATTCTGTGCTGTTGCTGTGGGTAGCTAGGTATTTTCTTGTTGGTGAAAAGAACCAAATTCTCTGATATTCTGCTTTCTAGATATGAGCCGTGTGGGAGATGGAGACTTTTCCTCAGTATTCTGTATTTGTTTATCCTGACAAACAGACTTTAGTGATATCACGCTTCAGATGTTGTCAGTAATGTCTCAAATTGTGCTCAGATACCAAAGTCATCATTCAAAAGCACGAAATTCAGTTTCTAAAACCAAATTATCTGAGCTATGTGATCCACATAATTATTTTATCTCTCTACTCTTACTGTATGTCAGAAATTGAATTTTGAATTGAATGTCTATTTTAGTTTCTTATAGGGAATTTTAGGAGGAAAATCTGAAACAAATGTAAGCTAATGCTTAAATGTTTTATGAATGAGAACTCTTTTAAATCTCTAGGGCAACATTTAAAGTTTGTGTAAAGCATTTGAGCGTTTGAGAGTTTGAGAACAGAGAGTACTGATTTTTCTCCAAGATTTTGATACCTTCTTTTATTTACCTGCATATTATATATATCTATATATATATATATATTATATATATAATTATATATATATATATATATATTATCATCAGTGTTGGGGGTAACTCATTACAAGTAATGAGAGTTACGTAATCAGATACTTTTTCAGTAACTAGTAAAGTAACGCATAACTTTTTTAATTTACAAGAAAATATCAGAGTTACTTTTTCAAAAAAGTAATGCCAGTATTGACTGACAAGTCTCCTGTCCCCAAATTGGGAGAAATCGGGAGTAAAGAGGAGTTGTGTGCGCTGTGTGAACAATGATGTTACTGTAGTTCTAGACTAAATGTGAATGCGCGTTAATTCATCACACTCACAAAAAACAGATATAGTATTCATCAAAATGAATTAAAACAGTGAAATGCAAAAAAAATATGACGCAAACCGGCAATAATTAAATATTAAACAACACAATGTAATCTAATCCCATTATTAACAAATTATCTTTGCTGCTGACCTTGAGATCCAGTTGAGCCATCCGAATAAGAAAAAATGCACTTGAAGATGAAACTTAACAATTGTGATGTGTTTTTTATTGCTGAGGTAGTTTTATTTTCCTGCGTTCTACATGTACAGCGTGAATTAAATTTGGCTTTCAGAGCCTAGAGGTTGAATTCATTCCCTTTTTAGGTGTGTGAAATGAGTTATATATTGTGACTATAAATAGACTTATATTATTTAAAAAACAACAAAGCACTGCTTTTATTAAAATAGTAATGCGAACGTAGACGCTAAAAGTAATATAAAAGCATACTTTCCATAAAAAGTAACTAAGGAACGTAATTAGTTACTTTTTTAGGGAGTAAACACAATATTGTAATGCATTACTTTAAAAAAGTAACTTTCCCCAACACTGATTATCATTCAAATTTGGCTGGGGGGTTAATAATAATTTTTTCTATGCTGTGACAAACTCAGAACACATATTTAATATTGCTTTACACGGACTTTAAGCAATTGAATTTGCTCTAGGATGGTTCATGGCCTTTTTTTAGCATAGGACAGTTAAATTGGTAGACATAAAAGCAAGTTTCTCTGCATTCTGTTCCGATGTAATATTAGGTCTAATGATGAAGAATGTATTATTGCTTGCCGTAAATTAAAACTCCTAATTTAGGCTGTTGTAGGAGGAGGTCAGATGATAGGCTGAATCATCTTTTCTGATGATGTGACCTGGAAAGGATGCATTTTTCTTTCTGCTTGACATACATAAGTTGCTTTCCTTCCTTATCTGTGTCTTGAGAATCTGTATGCAAAGGGACCGAAAGCCTGAAAAAGTCTCAAGGGGCATGTTCCTAGTAAATAGCCCAGGTTGAATCAACGGGGACGGGCAAAGCCAGGCATCATTAGCAGAAAGCGTGTTTGGTAAGCTCCTTTCCCCAAAAGATTGCATACCCACATGTGCCAAAAATTACCCTGTTGCGCACTGCCCCTGGATTGGTGTGACATATGTACTAATCAACATAAGCGTGTATGATCTAGCCTTGCCTTTAGCCGATCACCTTCAGAACAAATGTAATGGACATCAGCTGCAGGAACATAAGCCATTAATGATGGCCAATGTAGATGTTTGTTCAGTGCTGTGACACAGCAAATTGTCCTGTTCTGTTACGCTAATGTGCCAGCACTGGAGAGACATGTACATGAATGCTAGAAGGATATATCCAGTAATTACTTCCACTCATGCCAATGTAGATGAGGAATAAAAGCAGTCAATGCTTATTATTAGATTTTTTATGCCTACTTTTGCAGTAGTATTGTCGCCTGTTTTCTACAAATGTCATGTAAGCTGGAAACATGGCACATTCTCAAGACATTTCAACTGGCAACGTTGCCTGATACAAATACCCATTGTTCCCTGTTGTTTTGCTAGGGAGAACTGGTCTCTAATGAGAATGAAGAGCCAGACGTGCTCCTTTAGGAGCCTGTGAGATCTATGTTTTTCTCTCACTGTGATGGAACAATGGTAATAGTGATCAAGTTAAAGGGCGAACAAGTCCCAGGAGGGGTTGGAGTCGAGGGTTGTAGTGCGGTGTCTCATCCTCGACAGGATCTCTTGCTGCTGAGGAGACATGAAGTGAGGGTGCTCTATATATAACAGTTGTAACTGCAAATACGTCGGAATTACCGTCTGCAGTGTCCATGCTTTGTGCCCAATAGGAGTTCTAGTGCCAGACTGATTTTACTAATCACAGTCACAGAGAATAACAATTCACGGAAGAGGACACCCATGAATCATATAGATTAGTAAAAAAAATTTTTTTTTTTACTTATCTTAATCTCAAGAGCCAAGTTGACACTCAAATAAGGAAATATGGAAAAAACACTGCTAACTTAAGATATTAAACTTTGGAAGTCATGTTCATGGCAACAACAGAGAAATGTGTTATATTGTAATTTTTTAAAAATCAAACTTTAGGTTTCATCTTCAGGTGACAGTAGCATTTATTGCTTGTATGACCATTTTACAAGAATGGACAATTGTTTGCTAGGGACAGTGTTAAATATACATTGAGTATTTATTGTACAAAATATTATACAAAATAATTAATACATGTTCAATATTATACAAAAATACAGAATATGTTGAAAATAAACTGAACAAATCTGAAGTGAGTATTCTAGATGGCCATGTAATAATTTTTATTTAGTACTTCAATAGCCCAAATTAATTTAAGGATATTACGTTGCATACAGAGATATCAAATGATTGTGTGTGTGTATGTTTTGAGTTTTTGATAGCAGAGATGGTCTGTTTGAATTCAGATTTATTCATCTGAACGGTATTTTACTGCTTTTTCTTAAAGATTTTTACATCTCTGCATTGTAGTAAAAACTGTGTACATACTGTGAACATCAACAAACTGTTTAGAGCACTGTTTCCATGTTGAGTGATGGAACATGTTGCTCCTTTCAGTTTGTGCTGGTTAGGACACCCCCTGAGAGATGATTATCATGGAGCATGAGCAGTTCTTGTATTTAGAACAACGTCATTAAAGTACTGCTGTGGGGAAATATCCATGGGCACAGTCAAAGACCTGCATATGTCAAGTCATCTGATGGAAGGGGGAAAAGTGCATCAGCAGCACTGGGACAGTGAGGACGATGGACAAATATGCTCACTATATCCATTGCGGCTCAATCACTACTGTGCTTTTAAAGCAGCTCTGACAGTAAAAGGTCTAACTTGCCTCAGGCTCTAACAAGGGACAGTTTTTTTTTACGTTTTATGTTTTGCTTGCATTACGCTCTCACTCTTGGGTACTTTTGGATAAATCGTAAGGACACGGCAAAACAGTCAATGTGACGTTTATCAGTGGCTCAACTTCAAAATTTTGCGGAAGCTTGAGATTACATTTGTGCGCAAGAAAAGAAAAATAAAAATTTATTTTTAAAGGGGGTCATATATGCGGGATGATATGTCTTGTTAATTCCACAACAATATTTCATCCCTCCTGCTATGCAGCCTTGATTTCTAGGTGACCTGGGCCAAATGCATTGCCAAAAGAACAGGAATTAGCATTTTAATGGGTTGACTAATTCATTCAAGGTTTTGTGTTAGACCAATTTGTGGATCAGATAATAAAATGCTTGTTAGATTCTAAATTACATTTTCATCACAACATGAGAATACATGAACGTGAGTTTTAAAGATGTACTGAGTCAGCTGATAGACAGACTTTACCAGATAGGAGTAGTCCAAATTGAAATGAATGTAGACAACCAAAAACCCAAGGCTGTTTAAAAGCAGGATCTTCTGCCAGGTGCACTGATGATGCCAGTGTGTTCATTCTGATAAAAAATCTTAGTGACGTCTGTTTGAAGAGGATGCTGTTTCATATGTGTGTAGGAGATTTGGTACAGAGTCAGTACTATTTGCGCCGTTAGTCAATACTGTGGGGGGCCCCTTGCACTTATTTGCCTTTATGCCAATGAATATAACTACTCAACGATCTTATTTTCACCTAGTAGCAAGGTGATTGGTAAACACGGTCAACAAACATATTTTTTTAATTCTCAAGAGATCCTTGGGGTCGCTCCGTGTTATATTGTAGATAAAAACATAATTTACATGCACGTAACGTAATGGAATTTATTTTATTTATTTTTTTTGCAGGGAAGGTCAGGTCCGATATATGTGGTCACCTAGGGTCCCAACATACGCAACATTCATTGAAGTGAATTGTACTGTGGTGTCATCCAGTGGCTAGTCATTAGTAAATGTGGAAGGGACAGACTGGATGGCTGTGCACATATGAACAGGCAGAGAGGATGTTCGGACACTGTGCTCATCAAATAAGATTCATATTAAAGCTTCATTTGCTGTCCATGAGCCTTTTCCATTAGAGTGGAACGTTTTGACATAAACTGTGGGAGTTTAGATAAAAAAATAAAAATAAAAACTTAAAAATTATATCCGTTATGTAACTCATAATGGTATGGTGTTATGAGTTATGTAAGGGATAAAATAAAATGCAGTCAAATGGTCATTATCATAAAACTTATTATGTGATTAGGAACTTGAAGGGGTTTCTTTATGATAATGAGCAGCTGATTGTACATTATCCCTTTTATTACATGGCTACTTAAAATAAATAAATAGATGTTGCAATTATTTTATTATAGGAGTAAAAAGAGAGTTCAGATGTAGAGTGACACACAAAACTAGCCCTGTGTAATAGTTTAATAGTCATACAGTTCAGTCATGAAATATTAAACTACAATATGCCCAGATTGACCAATCAGAATGAAGTATTCCAGAGTAATAAATTATTTTTAAACTTCTGTTTATGTAAAGACATTGCATTATGCATGTTGCAAGAAGTCTTTAAACTAAGTAGCAGTTTAATTGATTTTTATTTTCAATTTTTAAATTATTGATGCAAAGGTACACCAGTAACAACACATATTAATCTTCCAGCATGAGCAATTTACAGCATAATCAAAAAGAAGTATAATAATGAAGCCAGACAAAATTGTCAGAGGATCTTCCCTGGGGTACAATGATGTTTTACATTACAAGAAACAGATCAATACTAGGCCTGACTGTGAGAGCAGAGAAGAAAACCTCAGTACTGCATTACCCCTTAAACAGACAGTCTCTGCAGACACTTATCTGCAAAACCAGGGCAAAATGTTGTCTTTCCAAAGTGCTGTTACCAAACTCCTTGTGTCATAAAGGTGTCACGCATGATTCAAACAATGACAGCGCACTATAGTGTTCAAATTTGATGCACTTTGCTCATCTTTTAAAGATTCACAGCAATGTTGTGTTGCTTTAATCAGGGAAGTGTCTTTGGTGACTCATAGATTTGGGTTCTGTGATCATCTTGTAGTGGGAATGATTGGGCTGTGTCAGACTTTCTGTGGGGAATTTAGTCAAGAAACATTGAGCCACAAAGGGGCCCACCTCCCTGAAGACCTAGACATCACAGAAGAATGGTAAGTCTCGGGCTGAACAAAAGTAGGTCGTTAAAGTAGATTAATGCAGTAAATCAAAGTGTGGAGCATCCTGTTAATTGAACACTGCTCTTTTGTTTTTGTTCTAGGAAAACAATTATTTGAATGACAGAATTACAAAATGAATTCAAAATTAAAAATCAAAATGACAAGGAACCTGTTATTTAAGCAGGTTTTGAATCTTGAAACATGGTTGTAATGCCTTTAGAAGATATATTTTTATTATGTACGAAAAATCTTTTCCTTATAATGTTACTTGTTGGTAAAGAGGCCCATTTTAGGTACACTGTGTTGATGCAATGCCTACATTTATCATCAATATAAAGTTTATGCTAAATTATTTATAGCTGGCTAGATTGGAATACATTTTTTGGTGCATCCCCTTCCACTCTAAATGTAAAGGTTCTTATTAAACGATGGTCCTGTGAAGAACCTTAAACATCCATGGAACTTTTCCATTGCATGAAAGGTTCTTTTGTGGAAAATGGTTCTTCAGAAAACTGTAAAATGTACTTCACACTAAGAAAATGTTTCTCCTATGGCATTTCTACAAAAAACACCTTTTGGAAACTTTATTTTTAAAAACTAGGCCTACACATCGCCATGCTGCATGAAAAGACATGATACCCTCAGTATGCAAAGTTTTCTTCCTTCTAGAACAAGGTCTACGTTCTACAAATTTCTCCAAATACTTGATTGAAAACAACAGTAGTTTAGCCAAATTTCCATTGACTGCAAACGAATGAAACGTAAAATGCCACGCGTGAAGCACTTTTGAATAATGACTCAAACAAACAGGTCTATTCAAGCCGTTCAAAGGAACCGATTCCATTCACGAAATGTTTTGTAAATCATTTTGAGAGTAAAACTAAGATTTTTTTCTTTTTCTTTTTTCTTTTATTGAGATGATTTGAACGTGGGGAAAATGTATCTTGCAAAACAAACTCACAGGGTCTCAATCATGAATCACAGTTACACAAACAATACTAAAATACACCTACCACAACACTTTAATTTATAAAATGTAATCATAGAACATTGTAATAATAGCCTAATATTAACTGAACTGCTGCAACTGCTGTATAATGAAACATAAAATGCGAAAAGAAAAGACTTTTTGAGCGATGATTCAAACGAACCGCAACACCGAAACGAGCCATTCAAATGAACCGATTCGCTAAAATGCATCGGATTTCCCAACGCTACTCTATGCCGAAATACCGAAAGCGTCAGTGATATGCCAGAGCCCAAACCACGTGTTTTACGTAATGGAAAGGCAATCTTTCAATTCAACCCCTCCTCCTTCTTGTCTATATCCAACACATATACAAAGCAAAGAGGAATACGTGCGAGATAGTTTTCAGGAGGCAACGGGATCAGTAATGCACAGGTGAAACATCAAGTCGCACTCCAACCGCATCCTCAGCATCAGCATCAGTGCAGTGCTTTCACACTGATGAAAGCTCATGGATATTACTGACCAGCAGCAGCAACAGCAGCAGCAGCAGGTTTTAGGAAGACTTCCCTGAGAAACACTGAGCTGATGCTGGAAATGTGCGCTTTGCTCGGAGGTATCGCTGCTTTTAAATGGGATGCATCCCCTCCAGGCTTCTGATGCCGTACACATCCATCCACCCTTCATTTGAGTGATGAACTAACAGGGAACGCAAAGAATCCGCCGTGTCTTTCACGTTAGTTTAGAACGGGCTGCACGTTCCCCCTCTGCAGCACATGCAATTTATAGAGTATCTATTTTTATGACCGACCAACCTTTACTACTAAGAAGAATACCTTTGTTTTGCCAGGTCTAAAGAGAATATTTTACCTCTTGCATGAAGGCGCTTGGATAGTATTACATATTTTTCTATGATACTACTGGAAAACTGAGCATCCCATTGTGTTCTTCTTATTATGCAACCGCGGGGATCTTTTCTTTATCAGGGTGTCTAAGCTGTTGGATCGCTCCTCGCCCAAATCAATGTGGTTTCTTTGGAACATTTTCAGCAAAGGAACGCATATGCTGCAGTGTCTTTGTGGCAAGAGTCTTAAGAAGAACAAGAACCCAAGTGGTAAGTGCCATTGCGTCTTCTTCCCCTCTGTGTGTGCTGATCTGCAGTCAAATTTGTGCAGCAAGTCAGTGAATGCAGGCAAGCTGAGGGTAACTTGAGCTCTAGTGGTGAGACCAATGACCGATATTATAACATGCAACTTTTTTTCAACTAAATCCCACAGGTATGTAGTGTTAAGACAGGTCGAACAGTCTTACTCGGGCCATATGTGTGTGAAACAGGCTTTTGGGTTCATTTCAGGGATGCTGCAGCATCCTTCTCAGTCCTGCATCACTTAAAGTGATGCTGCTCTCTGGCTTTCCTGTGCAGCAATTATTCTTACATGATTATGTGCAGTGCAAAGACCTCATGCCATTTGTCTCTTTCTGTTCACTTGCTCATGAGGAGATCATTAGCTTGCAGTGTATTCCAGTCAAAACATGTACAACTACCCTGTTGTTTCACAATAAGATGGATACAGTTTGTTCGACACACATTCCCCAAAAACAAATCACAACAAGGCGGTCTGCAAGGCACACTTGCGCAGTTTTATTTGAACAAAGCTGTTGACAAATATGGACACAAAGGAAAACTATGCAGAGCGTGAGAGGACGGTGGGAGTCCTAAGTTGATGTTGACACCTTTCCTAGACGTTGACACTGCAGCGTAGTAGATCATAGCAGTTTTCCCATGCTGACATGACACATTTTTCCATTGTAGTTTAATGGACATCCTGTCATCCTTAACACTGTAATTGCTATTTTATTAGAGTACTATACCACATCATTGTATATTCCAAAAGTATTGATCTGCAGTGATTAATGGTATTGCGCTACCAACTTTTGAGAACAATTTTTGGGCTTTTTAATAGAAAGGACCTAAACGATGTGTGAAATATCACACGTTAATTGATTAGATCAAATCTTATAGACATTTTAAAGGTTACATATAAGCAAAGAGCAAATTTATCAGGCAAATCTATATTCAAATGAAAGCTGTTACTGTAAAATTCAGTTTTGGACCAAAGTTTAATCACAGCCAGCAGTGATTGTCTCTCTCTAGCTATAATGTCCGGGGTGACGTGTTCGTAGTGAAATGAAACCATAATTTTCTTTACTCTGTCAGTGATTAGAAGTAGCAAAGCGTGAGGTATTTGATTAGTTTACCATGGCTATTACGGTCTTAGCTGCATAACATTAATGAAGAGAACAGAGTACTGCCGGGGCCTGCTGGTTATAGTCTACGGCACACAGACTGTATTTTTAGTAACACAGCATGCAGCAGGGGCCGCATGAAGTGTAATCACTGTAGTTTAGTTCTGTTGTGTTCAACAGAATTCATCTCAGTATTCATCTCAGTCATATCAGTTAACGCCTTCTTATATGTAATGTTCCCATGATCCTGGTTCTTTTTTTAGGAAGAAGTCACAAGCAACGTTTTTCCAGAGTTTTAAAGAGTGGTTTCAATGGGTGCCTTCTGTTCCAGCAGATGGCACTTTCTGATAGCCTTGTGTTGGCTAATGTTTTTCTGGCAGGGACAAAGTCTTGCACTAGGCAATGTGGATTGCAATGAAGGTTTGTGTTTGCTGATGCGATAGGACTGAGGTATACACAGGTTGGTTCTCAACCTGCTGGAATCTGCGTGGTGCTACATAGCTTCCTCTCTCGGGATGCAAGCGAAGAGGTGCATATAACCTTTCATTCATGAATGCTTGTAATGGCTGTAGCTTAGTTTTGGGTTATTTTGTGAGTGTATAAGACTCATAGGGAAATCTGTTCTCAGATGGCATTTATTTATAGAAAAGTTTGTCATACCACTGTTAGATCATTCATCTGTGCAGAATTGGCAGACTGGATCCTGTTGTGACCTCTGGTGGCAAACTAATATCAAATGAGAGAGCTTTCATACACACACACACACACACACAAACACCACACACACACACAAACACATGAACATTTTTTTTTTAATGCATGTTCTCTGCATCACAATTGAGGATCAAAGAAACATACCACTCATTCAGGTAAGACGTACTAACTACTGCAACTGTTAAAGGCATAGTTCACCCAAAAATGAAAAATCTGTTATGTCAGTCCAAATCTGTATGACTTTTTATCTTCTGTGGAACATAAAAGAAGGTATTTTGACGAATGCTTCAACTATTTTGTCCATATTTTGAACCCAATTGACTTTCACTGTATGGACACAAAAACTCATTTTGCAGAATATCTTCTTTTGTGTTCCACAGAAGAAAGTGAGTCATAGAGGTTTGGAACAACATGAGGGTGAGTAAATGATGACAGAATGCTAATTTCTGGGTGAACTATCCCTTTAAGGGGATACCAGTAGCTATATACTATAGATCTCAACCGTAATGTGAATTTGCAGTGTTGACATTTATCTGTGGACATGTCTGTTGCTGGTTCACAACACGCAAATCAGAAGCAAGACTGTTTGAATTCTCTTTAGGTTATGCAAGAACAACTTGCAGCAAAATTGCACCAAAGCCCTTTTTTGTGTGGGAATAATGTGACATCCAGTTGCTGAATTAAACAGCATGATGCATTGGTCCATTTATCTGGCTGCTCCTCTAGTTTATAACTCTGTTTATTGTGGGATGGATGCATTATGTCTCATTGTGCGGACTCTCACTGACTATCAGTAGAATCTGAGATAACAGTCCAGTCTTGCTGTAAGCCATCCTTAGTTTTTTTTTGCTCTGTTGATCAAAGCTTCCTCAAATCCTGCTTAAAAGCCCAAATGTCCTGCTACCTACTAATCCACTATGGTCACAACAGTGCCAGTAATAACTCATAATGGAAATTTCATATTTGTCAGTTTCATTCTCAATTCAAAATAAAAAAATGTGGCTCATAGGGGAAACACAAGAATTTGAAACATTATAAACACCATCTTTGACACATACAATGAACAAATAGTTTGCTTTAAGGAAAACAGTTAGCTTATTTTGTGCTGTATAGGCCTGAGGGTTTATAATGGGGGGAAAAAGCTTTTTTGGAGGTTCATACAGTGGTGTCAAAAAGTGTTGGCCCCCTTCCTGATTTCTTATTCTTTTGCATGTTTGTCACACTTTAATGTTTCAGATATTCAAACAAATTTAAATATTAGTCAAAGATAACACAAGTAAACAAAACATGCAGTTTTTAAATGAAAGTTTTTATTAAGGGAAAACAAAATCCAAAACTACATGGCCCTGTGGGAAGAAGTGTTTGCCCCCCTGTTCAAACTGTGGTTTATCACACCTGAGTTCAATTTCTCTAGCCACACCCAGGCCTGATTACTGCCACACCTGTTCGCAATCAAGAAATCTCTTAAATAGGACCTGCCTGACAAAGTGAAGTAGACCAAAAGATCCTCAAAAGCTAGACATCATGCCGAGATCCAAAGAAATTCAGAAACAAAAGAGAAAGAAAATAATTGAGATCTATCAGTATGGAAAAGGTTATAAAGCCATTTCTAAAGCTTAGGGACTCCAGCGAACCACAGTGAGAGCCATTATTCACAAATGGCAAAAAACATGGAACAGTGGAGAACCTTACCATGAGTGGCCGGCCGTCCAAAATTACCCCAAGAGCACAGCGACGACTCATCCAAGAGGTAACAAAAGACCCAACAACAACATCCAAAGAACTGCAGGCCTCACATGCCTCAGTTAAGGTCAGTGTTCATGAATCCACCACAACAAAGAGACTGGGCAAAAATGGTCTGCACGGCAGAGTTCCAAGACGAAAACCGCTGCTGAGCAAAAAGAACAGAAAGGCTCGTCTCAGTTTTGCCAGAAAACATATTGATGATCCCCAAGACTTTCGGGAAACACTCTGTGGACTGATGAGAAAAAAGTTTAACTTTTTGGAAGGTGTGTGGCCCATTACGTCTGGCGTAAAAGTAACACCGCATTTCAGAAAAAGAAATCATATAACAGTAAAATATGGTGGTGGTAGTGTGATGGTATGGGGTTGTTTTGCTGCTTCAGGACCTGGAAGATTGCTGTGATAAATGGAACCATGAATTCTGCTGTTTACTAAAAAATCCTGAAGGAGAATGTCCGGCAATCTGTTCGTGACCTCAAGCTGAAGCGAACTTTGGTTCTGCAGCAGGACAATGATACAAAACACACCAGCAAGTCCACCTATGAATGGCTCAAGAAAAACTAAATTAAAATTTTGGAGTGGCCAAATCAAAGTCCAGACTTAAATCCAATTGAGATGCTGTGGCATGACCTTAAAAAAGGCGGTTCATGATCGAAAACCCTCCAATGTGGCTGAATTAATACAATTCTGCAAAGAAGAGTGGGTCAAAATTCCTCCACAGCGCTGTGAAAGACTCATTGCCATTTATCGCAAATGATTGATTGCAGTTGTTGCTGCAAAGGGAGGCACAACCAGTTATTAGATTTAGGGAGCAAACATTTTTCACACAGGGCCATGTAGTTTTGGATTTTTGTTTCCCTTAATAATAAAAAACCTTCATTTAAAAACTGCATCTTGTGTTCACTTGTGTTATCTTTTACTAATATTTAATTTGTTTGATGATCTGAAACATTAAAGTGGACAAACATGCAAAAAAATAAGAAATAAGGAAGGGGCCAACACTTTTTCACAATTCGCTTTTAGATGGGGGTACTTGTGGGTGGTGACTGCTGCGCATGGCTTAGGCAGTTGCTAGATGTATGAGTGATTTAGTGGTGCTTATGTGTGTACTACGTACAGTAGAAAGAGGGGGGTTGATAAGATACGCTTCATGGTTTACACATTCTACATGCCATGTTTCTATAATTGATTGTTCATAGATATGACTTGGGCACTTCCATTAATTCAAGTGTGATGTGATGGCACATTTGAAATTTTCAGCAGAATTACTCCAGTCTTCAATGTCACATTATCATTCAGAAATCATTCTGATATGCTGATTTGGAGTTCAAGACCCATACTTGGAATTAGTGATCTGCATTTAATAACCCATCCAAAGTGCACACTTCTGACGCCCGGGGAGCAGTTGGGGGTTCGGTGCCTTGCTCAAGGGCACCTCAGTCGTGGTACTGAATGTGGGAGAGAGTGCTGTACATTCACTCCCCCCCACGAGACTCGAACCCGCAACCTTTGAGCTACGAGTCTGACTCTCTAACCATTAGCCAGACTTCCAACATTTAATAGGCGAAACAGTTGTAGTTTTGTGGAAACCATGATAAAAACTTTTCCCAGTATTTTTGATGAATAGAAAGTTCAAAAACAGAATTTATTTGAAACCCCAAACTTTTGAACAGTAGTGTAAGATTTGTAGTATCTAATGATGCTTAACACTGTTTATTAATCAATCAAGTTTTCAGGTGAAAGTAATTTACATACAGTGAAAGTACTGCACAATGTGACACAATCACAGCACATCTGAACATATTTTATGTGTAATAAACTGTATAGTTATGGAGCGGGTTTTTGGACCAATACGATTTTACTGTGGGTTGGGCTATATAGCTCAAAGCTGCAGAGGTTGAAACCAGACAATTGTACTTTTGCTCATTACTACCTTCATGGCTAGTTTGGACTCAGATTTACATGCAAGAGATCACTTGTAGGTTTTTTGCATCATGCCTGTTTGGACACAACACAGTATAAATATGATTACCTTGATAGTCCACTTACCTTGTTTCAACCACTGTGCTTATTGTTGTAACTGTGTCTGAGCGTTTTGAAATTATTATTTTTTTGACTGTGTGAAGTTTGAGCAGCTAAAAATGTGCTAATTCCTTGAGTTGCTATTTCCTTGTCAGCTCAAATCTTGAGTCACATCCTACAAATACTTATGGCTAAAGCACTTCATGCTTTTCTGTACATCCAACTAAATTACAAGCAAAATCAAATCTAGGCTTCTGCTGTAATCGATACTCTTTCACTTTCACGGCCAATCTGACTCTCATCCATTTAACTATCCTTTTCATTCAGTGATGTACAGTGCAGGTAAAGTGCCTGGATATCTAGATTTCTGCAGTACTACATAAATGCTCTTTAACAGGGAGTCTAGAATGCTTTTTCACTTTTTCAACTTTAGTTAGTGTGTAATGTTGCTGTTTCAGCATAAAAAAGGATATATTTTATTTAACAGAAATCACTTTTAAAAAACTACAACAAACGACTCGTTTGGACTACAACGCATATTTTCTGGGATTTGTAATATCACAAATATCGGCAAATGGGATGAGACCTGTTTGAGCTGCACTAGATAAGGCAACGAGTGTTATCACAGCACGGTTGCAGACTATGTCAGTATTTTGCTCCTATGGCCTTCCTTGGCCCTTATTTGGTCCTTCATGTTCTGTCATCATTGTGTGTATTGGTCTCCAGCTGGTTTGCTGATTTGATAGGTCATGTGCTCACAGGTGTGCCCATTGTGTATGTGTATTAAAGGGTCTCAGTTCATAGTTCTCTGTCTGCTTGCTTAAGTGTAATTTTGTTACCTGATGTCTCGTCTGGATCCCCAGTGTGCCTTCATAAAACCCCCTGTTTATCTTTATCCTCGTCGCCTCGCTTGTCTGTGCCCCCAGTGTGTGAGTTCCTGATACGCGATGGCCAGCGTTCCGGGTCCCTTTTTCTTCTTGTTACTGGAATCAGTGTGCGCTGTTTTGCTGGTCCCCATGGCAGGTGCCGACATGACTGAACTACCATTAGAAAGACTGGATCATCCAAATGGTCCCGGTGAATAAAGGCGTGTGGCCTTGCTTGACATGCATAGAAGGTGCTTATGAATGGAGCGCCCCCTGGCGAGTACAGGGTGTAAATTATGCCTTGTGTGTTACTCTGTTTACAGTTTAGATTCGCTTATTCACGGACATGTTTAACAATAACAACAAAACGATTTGTATTCATGATAAACATAACGTTCATAAATGATCATATTTGAGTTGAAATTTCAGAAACATCCATTCCAGTCGCTAGATGGCAGTGCGGGTCTCGTGCTCAGAACGCACTGGTCTTTAAAATGACTCAACGTTCATGCCTTTCGGAAATATAGATTTATTTAAAAAAAACAATGAAATCATTTCGATGGTTGTTTTTGTAGTATTCGCATAAATTCTAAATATAACTTAACATCTAGAATCGTTTGACTAGTGTGACGCGTCTGCGATTTCTGACAGGCATTGCGTTTGCGTACTAAGTTTGCGGAAGAGCAACTGGTGGAATTGGACGCAGTTTAATGGATGAGAGAACGACAAATCATCGATTTACGTAGATAATACGCTTGAATTGAACCTTTAATAGATAGGAAAAAGGTCTCAAAATGCCTTTATTTGGCCAAAACCCGTTCGATCAGGATGTGGGTGAGTTTGACCGTGTTGTTTTTGTCGAAGTGATGTGATAGTGACAAGTCGGCGATTCAGCAGCGCACTGCTCGGTATGGTCAGAGCCTCGAGATCTTTGGTTTTGTGTGTGTTATTTACTCTTATTAGTCTGATCCCTATATGTCTAGTGTTCGGGATTTAACTATTCAGCTGGACGAACGTACTAAGCAGAACGGGACCATACTTGAAATATGTTCCTAATATTTCTGGAAACTCTTTAGAGGAAACACTTGAACAGTTCCCGTCTGTCAAAAAAGATACTTTTTTGAGCTGTTTGTAACAGAGTTTCATACTACAATATCCAAAAGGTTTCTATTGAAATAAATAACAGCTTTTTACACTCGAAGAGATGTCTTATATAGATGCCGTGATATTTAAATATGATTTTAACTACTAATAATATAGTATAATTACAATACAATACCATATAATATAAAATATATTTAATTAACAAAACGTAATGTAATAAAAAAAAAACGTAAATCTACGTCTATACATGAAATAGTATATTTCCTTCCTAATACAATGTTATATCAAAATGCTCAGCTTTAAAAATTTCCACAATAAATAAATACTTTTTTTTAATTTTTTTTATCAATTTTCCAGTAAGCATGAGTGAGTAACGGGAGTTCATTTGTCAAAAGTAACACACAATAGCATGTACAGTGTTCTTTTCATAGTTTTGTCCTTTGAGAGCTTAGTGTGTATGAACTTGTGACACTGTGTGTTCCTCTGTGGAGGGGTTTGAACACTTGATTGTTGTTCATTTTATTTCAAGTTGTACTTTGTTGGATGTCGCAATGCAAATTTCCCTGTCTTCATTATGTTAGTCATTCAAATGCGCCCAAGTTGTTTTATTCTTGAAGGAGGGGTCAAATAATCTATACTAGTGGGTTATCATAGAAATGCTTGTTGTGCATGTTGAGACAAGCTGGATATGCAAAATAACAGGCAAAACAGGCAACTTTGTCTGTTTAAGAGCATGCATATAAGCCTCTTGCTTACTAAATATTTATTAAAATAATACCTTGGATGTAAATTTGATCATATTCACACTTGTTTCATTTTTATGTATATTATAGTATTATATGTTTTTTTTTATATATATATTGTATATGATTACTATTGTTCTATTCAGTTTGGTGTGAGATCATTGTTTTGAGAGTATCATTTGAATTTGTTTGTATGAATGCTCATTCCGTCGCATTTTCAGAGAAAGCAACTAGTGAAACGAACACATCAGAGGACTGGGGCCTCATTATGGATATCTGTGACCGGGTCGGGACAACTCCCAATGGGTGAGTTTCTCCCAACTATGTTTTCAATGCTTATTTTAGTAAACAATTAATACATAATGTTGTTGTATGCATTCTTTGTCTTCTTATATAGATACATTTTGTTTGATATTTATTTCTATTATTTTATTTTATAAATTTTTATCTAAAAAAAACAGTGCGTCACTCCCTAATATAAATATTTTCATGCCCCTTATTGTCATTTTCACTTTTTTCTGTCATAGTGCAAAGGATTGTCTCAGGTCAGTCATGAAGCGTGTGAACCACAAGGTCCCTCATGTAGCCATGCATGCATTAACGGTGAGCTCTTCACTCTTCATCTTCAGTTCCCATTGTAGAGTTTAGTAAACGATCATATTAGTTATCACAGTGTTAATGTTCTTGGGAAAAATAACCTGTGTATGGCATGCAAATAGTCACTGCGCACTAAACTGGGGTAGAAAAACTAAAGCTGTAAAAGCTTTAAAAACTCCAGAGCGCGTCTGGAAGTGACAGGCATCTTTGTGGGCTCCCACTCTGACTCACCAACATCTCAGCCTGCAAAGATGTCTCGCTCTATTTTTAGATACCTTCTTTCTCATCTGGCTGTATCTTTACAAAAATGTATTACATGGCTATTACAAGGAAATAAACTGGGTAGATATGCTCTTTTTTTTAAATTGATGAATATGTTGTAATAATAATAATGTACAGATAATCTAATAGAAATAGAAATGTTGCAAGCGTTCAGTAATGACAATAACAATAATAATTTTTTTATTGTAATTATTATTAATCTTTATTTTGTATCTACATTTCATTTACACACATTTGAAGTATAAACAAACAGTTATAGAATTGTTACAGGTGTGCAATCACTGTTTGTGTAGAAAATTGTTCTTAAATTGTCATAGAAATCCTGGAAGTATCAGGAAGTTTTTAAATAAAATTGTCTTAGCTTGGAAAAGTCATGGAAATATCTTTTATTCAATATACATTTGAATTTACCTGTTCATGAATTAGCAAATCAGTCTGAATCAAAATTTTTTTTAAACATATCCACAATTTACAATTAACAGGAAAGGTCTTGGAAATTTATTGATCATGAAAGGTTTTTTTTGTGCAAATAATGGTTGCTGAAATATTGCTGTATTTTCCCTGTTTAGTTGTTGGGTGCCTGCGTTTCAAACAGTGGAAAAATCTTTCACCTAGAAATCTGCTCACGGGAGTTTGCCAGTGAAGTTCGTAGTGTGTTAAACAGGGTAAGGAACTTCAGCTCACTGTATAAATTATATTTAATTGCATAATTTAAAGGGGTCATATGATGCTTTGTTAAAGATCATTATTTTGTGTATTTGGTTGTAACAGAAATATGTTGAATGCTTTAATGTTCAAAAAACACATAACTTTTCAAATACTGTACATTATTGTAAATCCTCTATGCCCCGACTCTCTCAAACACTTCGTTTTCTACAAAGCCCCTCTTTTGACAAGCGCAGTGTGCTCTGATTGGCCAGTGATCTAGTGCATTGTGATTGGCCGAACACCAAAACCACGTGTCGGAAATGTAACGGCCCCTTACCATAATCGCGAGCGTCAGCATTCAAAATAAATGTAAAGACAGTAAATAAAGTCGTTAGTTTTACCATCCTTCAAGCCCGAAAGGGCAATAGAGTCTCGTGACAGACACAGTGATGATGCAGTGCACAAGCCGTGGTTAAGACAGTTGACGTGCTATGATTTCTGACAGGCACTTCACTCTCCTGTGATGTGACCCTGTTCCACTCACACAACCACACACACACAAACACAAGAAACGTTACTTGCGTGCGCAACACTCAGTATTGAACAGTCAATAGCAAATACTTAAATAATAACAAAACAGTAGCTGATTCAGATGTGCCAGATTGTCATAGCAAAGTCAGGATTGACCTTTTTTTTTTGTAATATAAGCATTTGTTGACAGCCACTTTGTACTCTTTAGGTTCAAAACGTGTCGTCCAGAAGGTGTTGCACCAAATTCGAAAACTTATGGGGTGTGCTGTATGTTGTAAAATAATCTTAACCAATGATCTATATTGTATCTACTTCCTGGAAAGCCAATTAAAGTGCTTTTTCTTTCGCAATGATAAACAGAGTCTCATGAAATGGCTGCATACAAAACACTATGTGTTCCGAAACCCGCCTTCTTTCTTGTCGTGCATATTTGGGAAGCTTATGTATATTTCCACATAGTGAAGGGAGATATGTGGGGGCAGTTAGAACGAGCCATTTTGGTAGGCGGGTGACTCTTAAAACTTGTATAAAGAATATCGTCCTTTGGATTTGAGACTTAGCTTTTGAACTTACAGATCTTCTAGCACCAAGAGCTTGTTAACACTCAAGAGAAAGGAAAAATGAATCATCATATGACCCCTG
This sequence comes from Sinocyclocheilus anophthalmus, assembly GCA_018155175.1. Taxonomy (NCBI): domain Eukaryota; kingdom Metazoa; phylum Chordata; class Actinopteri; order Cypriniformes; family Cyprinidae; genus Sinocyclocheilus; species Sinocyclocheilus anophthalmus. Next base: position 1,953 of record JADLZN010006689.1, on the reverse strand, counting down.
TAAGGCAAATACTGTTGATAATGTCTGCCATCCTCATTGTCTTCTCCTCAGGCTCACCCAAAGGTTGCTGAGAAACTCAAGGCTCTGATGGTGGAGTGGGCCGAAGAGTTCCAGAAAGACCCGCAACTGAGTCTCATCAGTGCCACCATCAAGTCCCTCAAAGAAGACGGAGTGTCCTTTCCCACCGCAAACCCCCAGGTATTTCTACTATCAACTAATAACGTGATCCTGTTGGATCTCACGGTGTGATGTCAACTGTCCATAAACACAAATGCTGATGAACAGACAGCAGCCGTTGGTACTTGGCCAAGATACTGTATATGACCCTGTAATTTGGCTGGGTTTACCTTCATAGCGATAACTTTTTACATCCTAATTTTGTGTAGTTCATTAGTTATTCTGTTTGTATTTCCTGTATTAGTAGGTCACAGAAATCTGTGACAGATGTATCTGTGTCACCTCGTTGTCATGCCATGTCTGCAGTGTAGGTCACTGCAATGTTCTTTTAGAGTTTCTGTGCTTAATATTGTCAAATGTTTGCATTTTAAAATGGAGGAAAATATTTTTGTACATGTATGTTTGTTGTAGTTGGTTTAATTTATGATTAAGTATAATAACTGCATTCGTTACAGTTGCAATTCCATCAAAAGTTTGGGGTCATTAAGATTTCATTATTGTTATTATTATTGTAATTATTTTTTGGAGGGATATTAATCATTTTATTCGGCAAGGACATTCATTTAATTAATAGTGACATGTATAATATTACCAAAGATTTCTATTTAAATAAATGCTGTTTTTTTTTATTCATCAAAGAATCCTGGAAAAAAAGTATCACAGTTTCCACAAAAACATTACGTAGCTGTTTCAACATTTATAATAAGAAATGTTTCTTGAGCACATATCAAGAAATTGGCATATTAGAACGATTTCTGAAGGATCACGTGAGACTGAAAACTGGAGTAATATCTCCAGCTAAATCAGCTTTGCCATCACTGAAAAAAAATACTTAGTAAAATAGAAAACGGTTCTTTTAAACTGTAATAATATTTAACAATATTACTCTTAATAATAACAGTGTTTTGTGGTGATTTTTCTTTATTTTTACTCTTTTGTTTGGTCAATCTTTGAAAACGGCCATGTGGTTTAAAGATTATTAAACTTTTAACATTAAGTGAAAGTCAAGTCAAGTCACCTTTATTTATATAGCGCTTAACAATACCGATTGTGTCAAAGCAACTGAACAGCAATAATTAGGAAAATAGTGTCAATAATGCCAAATGACAATAGTAAACACTCATTTTCAGTTAAAGACAGTTTTCATCATTGATTCAGTGATGTCAACATCCAGCTCATTTTAAATAATATCTTTGCAATCATGTCACCGATAACGCTGGAAATGAAGTGTCCCAAACTAAGCAAGCCAGAGGCGACAGCGGAAAGGAAAACCAACACTCCATCGGTGACAGAATGGAGAAAATCCTTGGGAGAAACCAGGCTCAGTCGGCGGGGCCAGTTCTCCTCTGGCCAGACAAAACCAGCAGTACGGAAAAATCAATATAAGACGTAATAAAACAGACTATGAATAATAATAACAGCAGTTATTATATGATGCAATCAAACTTATATCAAAATGTGGTAGTTCTGTAAGTTGTGTCAGGGTTGGCATCATCTGAGGTCCTCTGAGGGGTGGCATCATCTCTTTCCTGTTCGGATCCAGACTGAAGCTTGTGTAAAGCAAAAAACAGAGAAACAAATACAAAAATAATTAGCGTAGCTGCTGTTCCAACCAAGCAAAAAAATTTTGTTTAACCCAAACTAAAGAATAATAATTTGCATTTGATCAGATATAACTGCAGTTAAAGATTATGAGATGCATTATTTGAAGCTTGGCCAAAGAGATGTGTCTAATCTAGATTTAAACAGAGAGAGTGTGTCTGAACCCCGAACGCG
>JADLZN010006688.1:0-11861 GCA_018155175.1 Sinocyclocheilus anophthalmus | reverse complement strand
AATAATTACAATGCATGTTTCATTGAATCGTAGCCTTTGCGAATTAACAACAGCGTTATGCTTTATAACTTCTAAATGGGATTAATTTATCATGCAGTCTCAGAAAATTGTCTAATAATGCGTTTCATAAGTTCTCGTGTGTGAGATTTACAATCGAGGATTTTTCAACATTTAGAGAAGAACACAACTTTCTTGTCAAGTTAGTTTAAATGAGATGACACACTGTGGTACAGCATCCGGGTAGAAAGCTTCTCCGGGGATATTTGGAGCCACTGTACGCTAACTCAGCAGCCAGACTCTTACCTCTCTGTGTTCAGACGCCATGATGGTCAACACGTGTCTCTGTCAACTATTTAAGGCCAATTTCAGAAGAACCGGAAGTTACGTCACCTAATGATGGTCCCCACGGAGAGAGGAGAAAGAGAAAGGAGGCACGAGGAAGAAGAAGAGAGGAAGAGAAGAAGAAACGAGAAAAGAAGAAGAGATAGAAGAAAGGAAAACGAACCTTTTCGAAGCTTCGCCGAACAATTTGAACCAGTTGTTCACAAATTCCGATTCAGTGATTCGAACGTCGCTGGGAGGAAACCTAGCCAGCATAGGTCCAGCGTGGGCAGCAGTTCGTGTCAACCCCCGCAACAAAAACTCAGGCTAAAACATGCATAAAAACTGCTTTTACAAACACATTGCACATGTTTTATTGAAAGTAGAATACATTAAATGCAATACAAATACTAAAATACTATTAAATATGAAGTGTCTGTATAATATGTGGTTTTTAAAATACGTTTATATTAATTTGCAGGGTTTTGTTGTTTGTGTTTTATGGACAGCTTCTATTATAGACCAGTAAGGCATATGTTTTGTTTTCCAAGCTGCTGTTTTATCAAATATGAAGAAATTAATTTGTAGCTTATTTAAACAATTTGACACTTACAATTAAAAAAAGATTAAAATGGAAAAAAAAAATTCTAAAAAAAAAAAACACAGATTTAAAGCTTTTAAGTTATGTCGGCCTACATTAAAATTTATTTAAAAATTTTTAATGAAAATCACTCATCCCAATAGAAATAATTTTTTTTTTTTTTCAATGATTTAGGAGAATTTGGACGTCGAACCTACATCTTGATTATTGCAGTGGGCATTTTACTGTCCTTATGCAAAAAAAAAACAACAAACATAGAACTACGACAACTGAGGAGACTGTTATAGAAGTATTTATTGGTTTGTTTTAATTGCTTTAAAGTTTAACAGAATTAGTAAAGTGGGGGAAGTCTTTCAGGATTTTTAATCGGTTTATATTGAACTAATGAGATTGTACCTCTGAGGGTTTTTGTATGCTTTTTTAAAGTTAAAGACAGTATGAGCTCATTTTCCTTGTATGAAAGTTCCATTTTAGATGAAATAACCACGCAGATAATTGTGATTTCAGAATCATAACACAACTCTGTGATGCTTAGTCTAACCCATTAAACTTTACGACTAGCAATTCCTTGTACGATCAGCCAACAAAAGGTGTACAAGTTTACAACAGCTTTATCTTATCATATCGTCCATCACAACATCACTTCTTTCCTTAGGTTTTCTTGAAAGAACAAGTCAGTCGCACCATATATAACCTCCAGACGTAACCCAAAACAGTGCATAATGTGTACCCCACCTGTCCCCATGTTTTTAGCACACACTCACACGCTGTCTTTCTATAAGGAAGTGACATGAGTAGTAATCTCGTTATAGCACATCACAGTACGGACGCAGTGGCTACTCAGGGGGTCACAGATTTTTATAGTTAGGCCGATTCAGGAGCAAAACAGAGTTTGAAATTAAAATATGCACCACACAGAATCAGTCTTTTTAAAACGCATTTTATCTTTTGCCGCACAACGCCAAAAAAACAATACTAACAAAAACCAGTGGAAATGTCAACTTGCTTGCCAGCCCAATGAATAACTACTAGCAAAATATCGCCAAGAGCCCCAGCGTTGCTAGTGATGGAGAGAAAATCAATTCATTACAATACCTTGAAGCACTGTTCACAAACCACGATAGGTCCGTTGTTGTTGAAGGAGAAACGGAATGCAAACACCACACGCTGTTAGAAAAACAGCTTTCAAACGTGTTATTGGGACGTGGAATCTATAAATGCAAATTAAAATACATCATTAAATTCATTTATACAAATGTGGAAGGGTCAATAGTGCCTTTTTATTGGCATGTGAAATTGTAGCACAAATAAGTGCTTTTAACAAGTTATCACCTGAATATATTAACAATTGATACTGAAGATGAATAAATGCATGAAATAAAACACAGATGTGATGAAGAGCAAGTTCCAGTGGAATCTCTTCACAATCCTCTGAAGCATTCAGTCCATCATTCTGGTGATCGAGCAGCAGTTTCTCTGCAGATGAGGATTGAGATGCATCTGAAATACACTGAGTTTAGAGTTACACTGGCTCTCTTCCACTAGTTTGTGTAAAAACAGCCGTTCACGAAGGACAAAAGTAGCAAGGCCTTCCCAATGTTAAAAGGAAAAGTGATAGTCACGGGAGAACTTTACGGCCCCCACCTCCCCAACGCCCGACCCCCCCCACCACCCCCACCAACCACCGACACCCACAAAAACACCAAAAACACACATTTCCAAAAGGGAAAAAGTGAGAGTCACGGGAGAACTTTAATGTTTAACCACAAGTATAATTAAAACATCTACAATATGAATTATAAATTCAATTTATTATATATATATATATATATAAACTTTGTGAAGATGAGCGGAGCTGCTCACACTCATGGGACCAATAAACTAAAAAGAGAAAACATCATGTTTGTTTGGAAACCAGTTGCAGTTTTAAAGATACATTTGCATTTATTTTAGAATGAAAATCACTTACATAGTGTAGTTTGATCCGAGGGGACAGTTACAGAAAGTCAACAGGTTATGAAGAAAAACATAAAAAAAAAACAAACCCACACACACCAAAATAAGCAGAATAAAAAGCAGATAGAGGAGCAATAAACCAATGAACAAGAAAAACAGATGACAAGACTATGACCATGAGCAAAAACAAGATAAAAGAACAAATCAGGGAAAAAAAAATAAAAACGAAAAAAAAAAAAAAAAAAAAAAAAAAAAAAAAAAAAAAAAAAAAAAAAAAAAAAAAAAAAAAAAAAAAAAAAAAAAAAAAAATGCACAGGTTCACGGTGGGCAGTCTTCCCCAATTATTCCCCAGCCGTCGGCGATCAATTTCCAAAAAGCGTGGCTAATATCCAAACTCTGTTTTAGAACACAGAAATCATGAATTTTATATAGATAAGGTATTACAAAAAAATCCATAAAAAGACACTACAAAACATTCATGGACTCAGGTGTGTTGGGAGCCCTTTACTAGAATATCGAGCACTCAAAGACTACAGAATTCCGACCACCAAGTTTATACACTAATTACGTACATCTGAGATAACAGGAAAGTGACAACAAAAAAAAAATCACTTCTGCGCCATCTGAATGGGAATATACTTGTGACTCTCCAGAGTGGTACACGACCGAGTATTTGGAACGACATGCTTCTTCAGCATGAGTCGCGAAAAGTTGAAATCATATCACAGGACCCGAGCTAAAAATCTGAAATACAGACAGACTCATGTTTCTACTTTAGCAAACAGAGTATGCTGAAATGGAAAGAGCTGAAGATACTGATGTTCTGGATAATAATTAAGCTTCTTACCCCTCTCCGTAAGTGGATCCCGACTGTGCTGCGGTGGCAGGTGTGTTCTGGGGGAGGAACTGCTGCTGGACGGCTGTGAACATCACAGATCAGGTGTTAATGGAGAAAAGAATGCAGCTTGAGTGTGAAATGTGTTTCTGACAGCAGATTAAGAGCTTCAGTGTGTGAAGCCAAAAGTATACTTCACTTTTTACACACTAGGGTTTGTGTACTATGCGTAATCAGAACAGTATGCTTTAATGTACACGCACCGCCTCATTTGTGTAACCGTGTGTGCAATGTACTGCAGCTCACACATGTGCTCTGAAGTGCGTTACACTACTTAGTTTCTCCACAAGCTGTCAGCACTGAACCGGGCCATTCATTCACAGTCGGGAAAAGAAACCAAGGAGACAGAACAAAAATAATAACTTCCTGATGATTCAAAATAACACAGAGGCCCATGTTGATGAGTGAGGAGTTAAAATACAAACAACTTTCATAACAAGTTTACCACTTTTGCCAAATATTCCCGAAAAAAAGTGCACTAATAGAGATTCATCCTTGTTCAGTATCAAATGGAGTATACTTTGAAAAGCTGTGTGTTCAACCGTGTGTGTACCTAAGAGGTCAACGCTCTCTTTTTCCTCTTCCCCGATCAGGACAGCTGCCTCCCTGGCGCTCGGAGCTCATGGGGGGAAAGGAGCGGGCCCCAATCTTCACTTGGAAAGTGAATCTGAGAGGCCGAGACACATGAACTCCATGACTGTGTGTGCATACCTGGCATTTGTCATGTTATGGGGACCACATATTACAACAAGGACAGTAATACCAGTAAACTTTGCCCTTGTGGGGACATTTTAGGTCCCATGAGTTCAAAAAAAAAAAAAAAAAAAAACCTTATAAATCATACAAAGATTAATTTGAAAATCTAAAAAATGCAGAAGGTTTAGGGTGACCGAATATACAGTATAAACCATTACGCCGATGAAATGTCCCCATAATACATGGAAAAACAACGTGTGTGTAAACTGACCTGCTCTCCATGAGCTCTTGCATATCGCTGGAGGTCAGGGAGGGAATGCCTAAAGACATTATCATACAGCCTTAACGGTCTCCTGCTGCTCCTCTAGAACAGAGAGAAACGCTCCATTAGATCATGGGACACAGAAAATGAAGTGAATGGGAATAAATGTGTCGTAAGGCACTAATTTGTAGCAAAATGTTCTAGCAAATACACTGAACCGTGATACAAAATAAAACATTTAGAAAAATAAACCAATCATCCTGCAGGCCGTATGTTTGACACCACTGATCTAGCGCTTTCTGTTCCTCTCAATCATCAGACTCTTTCAGTTCTTCTCTTACCTTCTCCATTTCACCATCTTTTTGTTAGCACTGACCTCCTCCGGGAACAGCACCTCCCTCAGTTTAAACTGGCCTGTGAATTTAACAGAAAGATGAAGACATGAGTCCCTGCAAATCTAATGAAGAATAATCTGCTTTCTTGAGTCAATCATTTCAATCACAGATAATAAAATCAGGTGAATCATGTGTTCAGGCGGGTTGTTCATGGAAATACAGCACTGTGTCTTCAGCAAAGGGCTGATTTGGTTTTTGTTGCTGCAGCAGGATGGTCATAATGCATTTTATTTGTAATGCACTTTAACTTTTGTTCTTGTTTTAATTGTGGGTTTATTAAAAACAACCTTAAATGTCTTAACCAGCATTTTAAAGCATTCTGATGGTAGAAGGACAGGCATTCTATAGCTTGGGGGCTTTGAATGAAGCTTTCTCCCACGACATGAAGGCTGATGAAGTAAAAGAGAGTGAGCAGAATGGAGAGAGTGTGGTGGACTGTAAGGACTAATAGGATCACAAAGATACACTGCTGCAGTTCCATGTTGAAATTAGAGCATTGAAATCAATCCTAGAGTTAACCCTGCAACTGTAACGTGTTCCTGAGGAGCAGTGTGAGAAAGCACACGAGCAGCAGAAGTTTGAATATACTGTAGCCTGCTCCGAGAATCAGCTGCAAGGCCAGAGAACAAGGCATTACAATAATCCAACCTAGTCGTAACGAAGGCATGTACAAGCCTTTCTGCATCAGCAAAAGTGAGAAGAGGTCCAAGTCGAGCAATGTTCCTAAGGTGATAGAAGGCAGTTTTAGAATGCATTTTATATGTGCGTCAAATGTTGATTGAGAATCAAAAATACCATGAAGTGGGAAATACCATGCTGGAATCAACAATCAAAAAACTAATCTGATCAGCCTTTTGAGTAACCACCACTGTACCAATCAGCATCAGATCCATTTTAGAGCCTTTCAGCCTCAGGAAGTTATTCTGCATCCAGTTCCTGATCTCATCTAGACACCTACTCAAAGTGATTCATGTGGAATGGACATCAGGGCTACTGGTGATATGGTCTTGGGTATCACTGCTATGCGGATGACATTCAGATTTACATTTCCTTATCTGCCCAAGTGGATACATATTTACACTAAATAAAATTGGGCCCAACAATGAACCCTGAGGAACTCCTTATCGAACAGGAACGTATCAGATTTGATTATCCAAGCTAACAAAATGGGCACAATCGGTTAAATAAGATTTAAACCAGCCGAACACAGTTCCGAAAAAACCCAGACAATTATTCATCATGTCCAGCAGAACATAAAATGGCATATGGTGTCAAAAGCAGCACTAAGGTCTAACAAGACCAAGACACTGCGTGCACCAGCATCAGCTGCAATAAGGAGATTTACAACCCTCACTAAAGCCATCTCAGTATCATGCACTTAGAAATCCCACAACCAGACAACTTTGGGACTGGCGTAAAAGCGGCGATTTTTAATTCTGGAGGAACGGTTCCAGAACTCAGCGATAAATTCAGTTGAAACCATATGAGGACAGATTGTTGCAAGACAGTTCTTAACCAATCAGGGAAGTGGATCTAATATACTGGTGGTTGAATTCAAAGACTTAACTGTACTTACAATAGAGTCAATTCCTACCACTTCAAAGTTTGAAAAAAAAAAAAAAATTAAGGGGATTTAAAAGGCTGAATATCAACTAATTCAACCTGGGTGATAAAGATTAAAGAACTGTATATTTATATATACACACACACACACACACGGAAAACATAGGATCTCGAGGCCACAACATAAGCAGTGCTTGAAGTGGGTCGGTAAGGACTTCTGTATTTTAGTCTTTAGCGTACCCGCACACTTTGACATGTTGATGTTCTCAGAGTCAAAGCAAAGGGTCTGGGTATTTAGAAATGAAACCACAACCCCCCCAAAAAAAACAAAAAAAAACACCCCCACCACACTACCAGTCCCTCTAAGTTCTGGACAAATCAACTTGAATGCATGCAGTTGAAGTCAGTCTTCCTCAGGAGTTTTTGGTGTGTGCGGCATGAGAACATGTCAGGAAATATAGAATAATAATTAGTTATTGATTACTAATTTGAATGAATTCAATACCTGAAAAATGAAAAGCAGCAGGTTTATGCGATCAGGAGTGTGTGTATATACCTGAGCGGACAGTGTCTCCTCCTCTCCAGCACCTCCCTGGCCTCAACAAGACCAGATGAAATTTCTAAATCATCTAAGCTAACAGAGTGTATTAAAAATGTAAAAGATTGGATGACCAATAATTCTCTTATTAAATTTGGATAAGAGCGATATATTACTTATTGGACCAAAAGACAGTACACAGAATCTCGTGGATTACAATTTGCAACTAGACGGATGTACGGTTACTTCCTCTATAGTCAAATCTGGGTGTTATATTAGATAGCAACTTGTCTTTTGAAAATCATATTTCCCCAGGTTACAAAAACAGCATTCTTCCATCTTAGAAACATTGCCAAGTTACGAAAAACATGTTACCTGTTTCTGATGCAAAAAAAAAAGCTAGTTCATGTATTCATGTCCTCTAGACTGGACTATTGTAATGCACTGCATCTCAATAAACAGGCTACAGGTAGTCCAAAATGCAGCGGCTAGAGTCCTTACCACGTCAAGAAAATGTGATCATATTACCCCAATTCTACGGTCTCTGCACTGGCTACCTATTAAGTGTTCTGTATACAAGTTACAAAATTTATTACTTGCCATATAAGGGCCCTTAAGGATAGCTCCCTGCGTACCTAAAACATAGTCTGCACCACGCTACATCCTATCACACTCCCTAAGGTCTCAAAAACTCTGGACTTTTGGTAATAGCCTAAGAGCAAAAGTCCAATAAAGGAGGTAGAGCATTTTCGCATTCAGCTCGCAAACTCTGGAATAGCTTTCCTGATAACGTTTGGGGTTCAGACACTCTCCATGTTTAAATCTAGAATAAAGACACATCTATTTGTCCAATCATTCAAATAATGCATCTCATAATTTTTTTACTGCAGTTATATCTGATCAAATTATTATTTTTTAGTTTGGGTTAAACAAATAAATTCTGCTTGGTTGGAACAGCAGCTACGCTAATTAGGTCTCTATTTGTTTTTGTGTTTTTGCCTAGGTAACTAGGATTTACGCAAGCTTCAGTCTGGATCCAGAACACATGAGAAGAGATGATGCCAACACCTCAGATGGATTTTGCCAACCCTGAAACAACATACAGAAATACCAAATTTTGCTACAAGTTTGATTGCAACAATTTCTGTTAATGGTGTTCATCTGTTTGATTAGGTCTTTGACTTTTCCATACATTTCTGCTACATGTACATTAACAGACAGTCACCACTGATAAGCTACCACAAAATATTGTAGAAACTTAATTTGCTGTAAAAGCGCTATACAAAAAACTTGCTTGAGCTCAACACATTGTTAGCTTTAGTTCAATTCAAGGCCAGTAGTCTCAGATCTCCAGCCTGAACCCAAAATGAAGCCGCGTTCAATGTGCCCTTTCCTTGCCCAGTAGCCCGCCATACAGGTACTCTAAATGCAACACGGCTTTAACCACCCCTTTCCCGGTGTCCTGCCCGCGATTCACTAATGACGGGTAGGGTTGCAAGACGGCGGCAACGATTGAACGCGACTGAGGAACAGTTCTAGATCTTGTACCCTCCCCCAGTTGCCCCGCTTTGGATTCCAGTAAGCCCCCCAGCTGACTTCGCTTGTTTCGGCGACACTCCGGATGGGTCTGTTTTACCTCTAGGAAACTAAGGTGTCTCAGGGCAAACAACGTGCAAAACTATAACGCACCCTCACGCTGACAAACGCGCCTATGTTTTAAAGCATCCACCGAGCAGGCCCCGTCCCCAATCGCGACCACCCACGGGCATTTCTATCCACACACATTGCTGGCTGTCTGAAAAACAAGTTTGAACTGAAAGTGGATTTATAGCACTGTCTCTTCATCTTCAACCTGGACCCGCACTGGCCCCCCGCTGGTAGGACTTGATACAAGCCCCCGAGCCCCCCCCCCCCCCAAAAGTGGACAGGGCGTAAACACCCAAGCTCGACCCGCAATCTAGCTCCAACCCCGCATTTGATGCCCCCACTCCAGTGCCAATAGACCAAGGCCAATTCGAGAGTGTCGGTGTGCTGTTGTGTGTAGTACAAGTGCATGGGCGTGACCCGGGTCTACCCCCATCTCATCTTAGGTTGAGATCACCACAACATATGAGGAGTATTCCATCCAACCTTTGCAGCCCCTCTGATGGGCCTTAGGAGGAGAGAAGAGACAGAAACCTATAGATAGATCAGAGACAGAAGTCAATGGAACACCGAAGGCAGGAATTACCTCCTTAAGGACCAAAAAAGATTAACTACGTTTTAAAAATTGCTCCGACCGAACGAACAGTGTCATTATTGCCACAAGTTCACACAAATCTAATTCAAGCCATTAATCTGAAAATCCAAACATGCTAAAAAGTCTCTAAATAACTTCTCCAGCAGGCCGCAGGCCTTGTTTAAGCGGCTAATTAATACCCTTCCTGCAGTTGTCCATACCTGGCACACAATGTCCACTTGAACAGCTTGCTGGATCTTAGTGAGGCAGAGATTCTGTAAACGGGGCAGACGGAGACGTGAGGAGAGAGGACCTAAGTGCACAAGCTTTTATTTTAAACAGTCCAGAGCACACAGGCAGGGTCAAACTAAATGGCAAACAGGTATGGTAACGGGCACGGGCCACAAGAATAATTCACCAAGGAAAGCAAGATGGAGGGTCTCCGATCAAGCGAACGACCAGAACAGAGGGCTAGACAGAGAGAGAGAGAGTAATCCGGGTACACAGGTACTAGTCCAGGCCGGGGGCAAACAGAGGGAGTCCAAACGACAAGATGAGAGAGAGATCCAAGACAGGCAATATACTTCAGGGCAGGTAGAGATCAGACAAGATGAGAAAACAGGCTAAGATCAAAACACGGGTAAACAGAATATGAACAAAACTAAACTTCAACTCAGGAAACACAGAATGGCTTGATAAAGCAGCTAACACTAGGAGAATAATAAATGCAGAACAATACTCGGTGACTAGAGCAGGATCTGGGTAGGTGTTATATAGTGTGTGTAATGTCTTTCAGGTGCGCGTGTGATTGGCTTCAGCTGTGTGCAATCAGCGCAATGGTTGATGGGAAATGTAGTGCAGGGTATAGTGTAACAGTCTGTGTAGTGTGAGAGTCCATGTATTGGAAGGGTGACCTCTGGTGGTGAGTGAATTGAAGTTTATAGACCGGATTCGTGACAAGTTTTACTTTTCTTTTTGTTTTGTTTTCATTTCGAAAAAAAGTATCTTGCGGTTACCTTGGCGTGTCGCAGAGGCCAATGATCAATTTCTCAATGTAGTCAAGGAAGCTCGAGAAGAGAGTTCCTAGATGTTAAAATGAGACTGTTATTAAACCAAACGTAACAAAGCCGAGTAAAAGAGTAAACCAACCAACCCCACTCCACTCGAAGGGTTCCCCCTTTTTTTCTGTTTGTCCGTTGCATCCGGTTTTATACTTCTTCCTTACCAAGCTTGGTTAGTTCCGGTGGTTTTTATTGGTTATGCCCGTCTGGTTTGCCACAATTTATTACTAGCCCACCTGGTCCATTTTTTAATGGTCGAATTTGGCCAAATCAACCATTTTTTAAAAACTTTTATTTTGCCGCTTCCCATTGGTTGGCGGTGGTCCCATGGGACATCCATCAAATCTGTTTACTTGTTTCTGTCAACTTCTGGAAATCACCCAAAGTTCATTGGGTTACTCAAGTTCACTGGTACAATCCCATGTAAACCACTGACACTGCCCGATGGAAGGGCCCTCATACATACAATCCTCATTATTGGGAATAATTCAGCATATTGATTAGTATATTGATTACTTTCATGATCATACATAATATTTTAAAGCTACACCCCCCCACCGCGACGGAATAGCTGCTATGAGTAAATAACTAAGATATTAATAGAATTAACAATTTATTTCGCTCATTCTTGTACCTAAGAGAAGGCCCCGCCACGACTCTGCGTCAATATGTGGGTGGTGTTCGGAGACAGCAGATCCCTCCGCAGTTTGCGGGGCCGGCGGCGTACAGTGTCGGATCAAGAAGTCTCGCTCGCGTAATACATGATCGCAGTGTTATCTGATGGGTTCATATATATAGCCTCAAGGACAGCAATGGCAGCAGGCCATATGCCATGCTCATCGTATACGGGCGGTACTTTTTGTTAATAACGTTTGGGTAAAGCTAGGGCTTGTGCATTCTGCAATCTTAATCACGAGGCTATTTATTGGTTAGTTGTTGCATTTAATAAAAAAATAATGATATCGTCATCTTTTTTCTGGTACTGAAAGCGGGTCGACACGGTGTTATAGCCGATTGTAAGCAAAGACAGGGGAAAATACGATTTATTTTATTGTAAACCCTGACAGACATCGTGGAAAGTTCGAAAGTGGAAAGATCCGAAGTCCAGCTTAATAAAATTAGGAAAAAGAAGGAGGGAGAAACCCTCCCGGATAATCAAACAAAACTTCAAGAGAGAAGAATAAGACTATTGACTGGGAAGAAGACACGAGGTTGAAGAAGCGATAAAACTTCCTTTGTTCCATCTATTAATTATAAAACTAGGACGCTTTAAAAGTTACAAGGTTCAGCATTGATTAATATGAGCATGTGTTAGCGCCACCAAAAGAAAAAAAAAAAAAAAAAAAGCCAACAAA
>JADLZN010006687.1:107500-154818 GCA_018155175.1 Sinocyclocheilus anophthalmus | reverse complement strand
TTTTTTTTTTTTTTAGTAAATTTTTGACCTGTGAGGACATGTTGAGGGCCCCCAGGAGGAAACAAGTTATAAATCATACAGAATGAGTTTTTGAGAATGTAAAAATTGTTTCTATGTAGGGTAGCGTTTTAGGGGTAGTGTTGGTGTAGGGCAATAGCACATACACTTTGTACAGTATAAAAACCATTACGCCTATGGAATGTCTCCATAAAACATGGAAACACAAATGTGTGTGTGTGTGTGGTGAGTGAGTGAGTGAGTGAGTGTGTGTGGTGAGTGAGTGAGTGAGTGAGTGAGAGAGTGTGTGTGTGTGTGTATGTGAGTGTGATGTGTGTGTGAGATGTGTGTGAGTGATGTGTGTGCTAGCAGTTGCGGTCTTTTGTGTGTGTGTGTGTGTTGTGTGAGAGTGTGTGTGTGTGTGAGCCCACCCCCCCAAATGCGTTGTGTGTGTGATGAAGTGTGTGTGTTGTGTGTGGTGTGTGTGAGTGTGGTGTGTGTGTGGTGTGTGTGTGTCGTTGGTGTGTGTGTGTGTTTTGTGTGTGTGTGATGATGGTGAGTGGAATGTGAGGTGTGTGTATAGGTGATGTGTGTGCGTGTGTGTGAGTTGGTGTGTGAGTGTGTGTGTGTGGGTGTGTGTTTGGTGTGTGTGTGTGTGTGTGTGTGTTTGTTTGTTTGTTTGTGTGTGTGTGTGCGTGTGTCTGTGAGTGTGTGTGTATGTGTGTGTGTGGGAGATGTAGTGTGTATCTGTGTGTGTGTGTGTCTGTGTGTGCTTGCGTTTGTCTGTGTGTGTGAGTGATGTGAGCTGCAGTGAGTGTGGGTGTGTGTGTGTGTCGTGTGTGTTGTGGGAAGTGTTGTGAATGTGTGTGGGAGGGTGTGTGTGTGTGTGTGTGCTTGTGTGTGTGTTTTAAGAGTTCATTTTCAAACCAGTTGGAGATGAGATTAGCACCTTCCTCCACATTTACACCCCCACCCCCGTTTGGCTGGATCTGAGAGGGGTAATTTCCTCCCTCAGCCTTGCCCCCATTATTGGGACATCATGGGGGCTGAGACACTCCTTTTCCCACTGGAGCAGAAAGGGGCTCGATCGACCGATTGCCTCCAATGGTTTTTGGCACAGGAGGTTGGTCCAACACTTGACTGCCGTCCCAGAGGTACTTTCAACCCAGTGAGAGAGTATCTGTTTCCCCAGATCAGTCGCTGTCTTAACTCGACATCCTCCTCCATCTGCTCGGGGTTTAACTCTCAACTAGCATCAAATCCCGATGTTTGCACAGAGCCTGATCCCGGGACCTCAGAGGACCGTGATCCTATAGTCCTCTCCTCTCAGATCCAATCTGCTGATTAATCACTTAATCTGTGTTGCAAACACATGGCTGAAGCCTTCAATGGCACGACAGTATCATGACAATGCACCATCTCCAGCTTCTTTTTTGCATGCTTCATTGTGCACTTCATCACGCCGCCGCCACTTCTGCATCTCTTTCTTTGTTGGCTTGCTAATTACATTACAAGTTGCGCTGAAAAAAAATCCAGCAGGCATAAAATGTAGGCTTTTTCCTCTCACGAGCCACAAGCCGCTTCCAGTAATCTGTATTTCATGGAGAAAGGAGGCTTGAAAACAAACTGACGCTCAGATTTCCGGCCGTGGAGTCAAGTTCCGCCACACATTTTCACCTGCTACGTGCTATTAGCTTTGCTAGCATCAGACGGACCTCGCTCTCACCTCATCGTTTTTTGTTTTCTTTTTTGCGGGTGGTGGCGGCTTTGTCGGGTGACTTAGCGACCTTAAAAGGCTATTAAAAAGTCAAAAAGTGAGCGTGGAGAAGGCGTCGGAAAGCACAAGCGTTCCTGTATGTTTAGCATCGCTAAGTGCTTCCCAATCTTATCTTGTCTTATCTTGGACGATTGTTTCTGCAGTGTGACTGATCCCGCACCTGGGAATAAACCATCCGAATCACAGATCCCATGCACCGATGTCAGACATCTTGATAAAGGTCACTCACCTCCTCCCGATCGCCTCCACCTTTTTGGCATTTAGCTGCAGCTTGAACAGTTAGCAGAAGGCGTTGCGTCGAGGTGCGTGTACCTCCGAGAGGACCGGAAAAAAATAAAGCGGCTGCATGGCGAGCGAGAGGCTAATAGGGTTAATTGTTATGTAAAAAGTGCCACGGTCAACGGCGGGCCTTCCTGTCCCAGGGGGGAATTCAAGCCCAGATGGCATTTTCCTGGAGGCTGTGACCCACAAGAGGCTGGCGCCCACAAAGAACAAGGTGCATCGCCTCCGTCTAATTAATTTACTATTATAGCACCTGTTTCCGAATAGATAGGCCGGGGAAGAGAAGCGCTCCCCAGACGCAGCGGTGGGGCTCGTGGTAAATGGGGTTTGAGCTGATTATATTAAGCTGATGCTTTGATCATCTCAAGGTGTTAAAATGGAAATATGTTTTGGCTGGCTGTGTGCCGCCACGAGAGGGGAGCGGCGCGGGGACGCGGCTGATTAGTTTTGACTGTGGAATCGCACGAGGTCTCTCGCTCTAAATAAGAATATCCCGCTTTTAAGCCTCGCCACGGCAGACATGCTACTTTTTCCAATCACTTTCTGAGCTCGGGTCGGTTTGTTGGAGCGTTTCGGTCATCAGGAGACCCGCGTGAAATCTGCACACGATTTGCACCGATTTAACAGCGTTTGACATATTTCCCGCTTCTTGCGTGTTTTTTTTTGTTCGCTAAAGTGATTATGATTTTAGCTACCAGTAAGAGTCAACTATCCATTTAACCACAAAATTACTGAAAGAAATGTCTGATTTTCGACAACGATAATAGACAAGTAAGACAGTTATGCACATCATGGCGAAAATTCAACTATTTTAATTGATCACTGTTTGTTTAATAAATTGTTTTAGTCAACTATGTATTTTTTTTAAATAAATTGATTATGCTTTTAGCTATCAATAAGAGCCTACTCTCCACTGAACAATGAAATATGAAATTACTGACAAAAATGTAAGATCAACAATAACAAAACTGAGATGAAAATGAATCACACTATGGAAAAAAAAATCCTGTTATTTCAAGAGCTCAAATTTTCTAAATATTATCTTCTCACTTGTGCCAATGAGTTATATATATATATGAGCTATAGTTAATTTGATAATGCTTTTAGCTACCAATATGTGTCTACTCTCCATTTAACAACAAAATTACTGACAACATTTCTGATGGATGTATTTGATTTTGTCAATTGCATTGCATCATGATGAAAATTAAGCAATTTTATTTCCTGTTATTTTAGGAGCTCAAATTTGGACAACAAGGACAGTTTTACCACTTTTATTAAAATGCTGATACTTTAAATGAATATATAAAAGGTAATTATATTGACTATTTGGTTTAATTTTATACCTTCTTGTCAACTAAATTAGATGTCTTTTCAGTCAGTTGAGTAAACTTAAAGGGCATTTTTGTCAAAAGAAAAAAAACTATGATATCTTTTGCCTTTTTTATATTAATAAGCACATTGCTTGCTTCATAATTATTGATATGTCACAGAATGATATGCTGTTAAGACAATGGGTGAAGAACAAAAGTAGATTTTGGTAACATTTGGTAAATTGTTCATGAACCTTGTATTTGTTAAATGTTGATACATGTTTCAATTAATATCTAAAATGTGTGTCTGTTTGGTTTGCAACTTTTCATCAACTAAAGTTAGCATTTTAGTAAAACCGATGAAGCATTTAAGGGATATTTTCCTCAAAAGACAAAAAAATGACTAAAACACAAACTGCAAAAGTGAACTCTGTTTAAAACATTTTAGCATGTTTGAATCCATTCTGCAGATTTGACCTCAATATAGCACAGAAAATGCTTCAGGCGACTTTATTAAGCCATTATGCCAAGTCATCCATTCGATTAATGCTCACAAATACGTATAGAATACGGCTTTAGTGTGATGTTCGGTTTAGTTTTAATATGTTTTCAATTGTCATTTCATTTATGAACACTGATGTGCCAATTATGGCCCTCCTCAGGTTACGCGCTAATCCAACTCAAATATTGGTCAAATAAGCACGAGGCTTTAAATGCGGATTGGCGAGGCATTTGGGAAAAAGGGGGGCTCGGTGGGCCCGTGGCAGGTGGGGGTTGGTGAAATGAAGCATCAGTGATAGAATAATAGCTGATGAAATTCAGCCCTGCTCCAAAACAGTGGCTCTCTGTAAATGGATTTAGGGAATATGCTAATCTTGCCTTCACTTGCACTTTATTCATTTCCGCCCCAGTGCCCCTCAAGGATTAACATAATTTATCACCTGAGAAACACCACAAAACAATTTTGCTTGTGTAAAAAAAAAAAGTACACCAAGATCGACAGGGTGAGAAGATACTATTGGAGTAAGTTTGGAGCTCCCTCTTCCTCAAGGAGCGATATGATTCAGGGCTGCTGAAGTCATGATAGCGCTAATCTAATTTGACACTTATGAATAACGGTAGCAATTAATTGATGTAGGTCAAGGCCGTGGAGCACAGCGTGTTATTTATCCTCGATGTTTGCCTCAGGCTTTGCAGAAGCAGACAGGTTGGTCATATTAGCTGCTTATGGCCGTGAAACAGACCGGTGTAATTCAGACCGTCCTGAAAAGAGCGTCATACATATCACTGATTAAATGAGTTCATCCTGACTGCCAATAGGTTCACTCCATATTACAGGACATTTCCTATCCCCCCCCACCTCTTATCCTCATATGGTTGCCATCTTACAAAGTATTCATAGTTGTTTTTGAGTGTAGATTTAAAACGCTACATTATGTCATACTGTCACAGTAAATTTGGAATTTATCTACTAATAATTATGAATATCAGTTTTGGTGTGCCTTGTAATCTTATTAAGGGCTTATTTTCTGATTATAATTCTTTCTTTTTAAAATATGTTTTGTGCCAACCCTGTTGCATTCAGAAGTTTTGGAGGGTTGAATGTTACAGGGTTGAAGATCTGTTGAAAATCAATACAATAATTTATGGTTGCACTTTATTTTACAGTACATGCATTTACAGTGTACTTGCACAAAGAAGTGCTGAGTAATATAACTACTAAACTACTACTAACTTAAGTAACTTGAGTAACTACTTGGACTAAAATAGGTTAAGGTTAGGTTTAGGGTTTAGGGTTTTGGTCATTATATAAAATACCAAAATTAAAGTGCTACCAAAATTGAGCCAAGAATAATATTTTCTTTAAAACAAAAGAAAGAAAATAGCAAAGACACATTCTGCATTTGCATAATTTAGACAAAACTGCATATTGAAAGACCTGTTTTAATTTCAGTAAAAGAAAAAAAGTAGTAGAATTAAATATTTGAGCTTATTCCATATAACAAATTAAAATGTAACTGTGATGAATGTAAACTGGCTAAAATTCAGATGAAGAAAAAAAAAGTAAACTTAATGTTTTTTTTATTTTAGGTGTCATTTTATTTGAATTAATATTTAGTTAATTTGCTTAAGCATTAAATAATTTACTTAAAACTTAGTTTACTAATTACTTAATTTCTAATTTACTAATTACTTAATTTTTGCATTGTACACTAAATCCAAATTATTTGACAAAGCTCAGTAAGCGGTTCATTATAAGTCATGGGGACACACAAACAGCACTGTTAACTTAAAATGACCCTTTTTCTCTTTTAAGTTTTAATATTATGTATACCTTTCTTCTTAGTAAAGATTATGATTATGCTTTAAAAATTAAGTTTTTATAATGAAATGTGATGAACATTAGACTACAGACTCCAGGTTTCGCTGCCTCACACTTCAGGCCGCAGAGTTACAGAGATACAGAGTTTATCATTTATTACAGTAAACGCCTGGTCTATATTAGCATTGAAGCTTCTGACCTGGTTTGATTTTCTTTGAGCCTGTAGGTTTCATTGACTGGAGCAGGCGTCTTGAACAGCGAGTACCGTATGTTGTGATTGCACACATACATCCTGAAGCGCCAATGGCGTGCAATGTTTTTCTTGGCACGGTTCTCTAATTTGGCGTCACAAGGAGGGCGAGAGAATTAGACTTGCTCCTCTGCACACCCTATCTGACAAGCTACGGGAGCTGAGTACCTCAACATTCGCTTTTCCAATTTCTGCCTCTTTTGCGTTTGGAAATCAGCTTCGCCGGTGATTACAGTCTAAAGGTTTCCTCACTTACCTTGCTGTGAACAATGAGTTTGCGGTGAATAGGTGGTATACACATGGTTAGGCTTTAATGGTCTTCCAGGTTGATATGTCGGGGTGGGGGTCCACACTCTGAAACGCATAGAAATGAACGCATCGGAGCTGAGGGCTCGATAATGACAGGTTTCGTAGCGTTAATCTGCCACAGCAGATGGTTACTGTAACATGCATCGGTGAGACAGTGCTTATGAATAATGAAAATATGGAGTTCCTGCTCTAAATAAAGTATTTAGCACAGGATTTGAAGCATGAGAAGAGAAAATGAGTGGGGGGAAAAGAATAAAGGCTAAATGAGTGTGAACCTCGTGATTCAACCGGCCATTGTTAAACCTCGATTGTTATTGCTTCAGTAACGTGATGCATTACCACTTCAGGAGTCATATTAGCTACGCATATATCGTAACTTGCTCGTGCAGTCCTTCAGATAGTTTACTCTCGAGTTCCAGAGAGCTGCTTTGTGGCCTTTTTTAATTGGATATATTGTTAATATATGGTCATGTAAGACTGGTTGCGGTCCAGCACGTCTGTCGTGTATGATATGTCTACGCTTATCTTATTTACTGTGATTAGACGTCTCAGCGTCGTCAGTCGAACTCTCGAAAGTGGCTAATGCTCATTAACGGCCTCACTTTGGCTTTACTCAAAGTCGTTTAGACCGATTTCTCCTCTTCTCACGTTTTTGTCCAAAGAAGATTAGAACCAAAAATCTTGACTGCTGTTCATGAGGTTATTAATGTGCTTTGGGTAATTGAACAAGTCCACAGATGTTTTATGTGGGATGTGTTTTACCGCAATATCATCAGCTTGGCAGTGTTTACATTCAGTAATGACAAGTTCTATCATTCAGAGACCAGCAAATTCACAAGCAGTTCGGATTTCCCGTAATCTGCTCCCCCCCGGTACGCATTTGTATTGAAAACACAATATTTCATCTCTCTGTAATTGCCTTTTTTAATTCCGTGCAGCCCATCAAGCCAAGATTGGAAATATCCAGATTTTTTGGGGGGGACATCTTGGGACTGTGACAGCAAAGATTTGTGGAAGCTTGAGATTGTCTGCAAGAACTTGCCTGAAAGAAATGGTGCTGGCTGGTCTGCAGAGCCATGATAAAACGTAAAAAAATGAAACATCTCAGTTTCAACCAGCTTGTATTAATAGATGGTGTACCAGAGACAGTGCTCAGATGCTAAGCTAATCTTCTGCTGGTTATCCGTAGGCGCCGTTGGGACCGTGCCATGGTGGACTAGTTGACTTTAAAAGCAAACTTTGACTTTTCTTTTAGTTTCTCTATTCTCACAAACCCTGACAGCTCAAGATGCTGGAAAGCATAGCGTTCATTTGCCATGTAATTTTCCACTGCTAGCAGTCTAGTTCAGAGCACAATGTGAGGCTGTTTTCCTCAGTGGAGAGCTAGAGGACAATTGCTAGACTACAGATTTTTGAAGAAGCCCAGTTTTTCGCCCTGTTTTTCATCAGTTAGTCAACATAGATTGTCAATTTATTGCTCTTCACTTTATTCTAATATGTCAAATGGGTCAATGATGTGATACTTTCTTAAACACTGAAAAACAATTATGTAGGATTTGCTTTTTTAAACCGTTTTCACTCAGAAATTGCTAATGTATTTCACAAATATAAAAATAAACTAAAACATACAAGAAGGTACACATTAAATGCAAACTTTTCGCGCACACAACAGAAAGACTGACATAATAAATCTTGAAAACAAACCCAAAATATATTTTTGAAACGCAAAAAAGAAAAAAAATCTGTTTTATTTAAACTTACAAAATATGTTGCAGTGTATTATTTCAGCTTATTAAGTAAGATAAAAAAATGTTACTCATTAACGACTTGAATATACCTACCTAGATGTTTGGAATTTTCTGAAGCAAAATTAATCATGTTTGTTTTTTTTTTGGCTAAATCTTTTTTATTATTCTTGCAAAAATAATATTTTACATGTACCAAACAAAAATCTAAAATAATATATATATATGTATTAGTAACATTAAAAAAAAAAAGTTAATGGGTGCAATCCCCAAGAATATAATCTTTATAAATTAAGAATTAAAGATATAGTAAAAATAAAAAAATAAACTTACCTTTGAAAATGCATTAAAACATGTTTTAAATACATGATAAGTATTTGCACATCACGTGTATTCCAAAGGTTTAGAAAAATGTGTTATTACCTTCAGCATTACATTCATATGACATGTATTAAGTTGAAACTTTCTGGAAAAAAATGTATAAAATTTCCAGACCATGTTTTTTTTTAAGTTTATCAGGACACTCTTTTGTGTCATTGAAGATAAGGTCTGCCGATGTATCCAAATTCTTAAAGTACTTTTACTTTTACTTTTACAAGTGTCTGAGAATTTGAGGGCATTGGCACACTGCTTAAGAGACAGAGGCCTCAACTAAAGAATCATCTCCTCCTCAAGTGGATGCAAAATGGTGCCATTTTCTTTTTTTGATTCGCTCAATGACACGCTTTGTAGGCCGGGTTCCAATCCTCGCTTATTATGTCTCTGTCTATTTTACATCACACCTGTTAGTATCACACAGATGTGGATCTAACGGGATGCAAAAAACAAGAATGAAACAAAGCAATCTGAGACAGAATTGAAACAATTACAGACAATTTTGCTACAAAAAGGCCATCTGGTGTATGCATTACCTCTATTGAGGAAAGTCCTTTTGTGGCTTGCCAGCTTCTTTTTAGAGGTTCTCATGAAATATGTATGTTTTCATAAAGTGTCAAACATTTTCCCTTTTCGCTCTTCTTAAGGGTAAACTGGAAGTGGCCAATTCAGTGGAAGTTAGCGATAGAAACTTATGCAAAATCAGCAAATGAGCTATAATTACTTCATAGTCTCACAAGTAATGATGCAAAGGCAAAAGTAATCTTGCTGTATGAAGAGATTTTAAGCTTTTCCGGACAGTTGATTGCACGTTTCATTGGTTCTTTATTCATTTTGCGTGCAGGAAAACAACACTGATTAGTATCATGCTCTCTGGTTAGTCTCTAGAGCAATGACCACTTGAATAAAACATCAGGATTTTATGATTAAGCCAATATTGTCATTTGGAACCAAATCATTACTATTTGTCGAGTTGGTAAAGTTATAGATTATGCCATTTGCTTTCAGGCTAAATCCTTTGGTGCAGTCTATTTGGCATCAGAATTTGGTTTGTGTGAAATTGTTTTTCCCGAAATCGGATTTGCATCAAAGTCCTATTGAAAAAGTGGTCTGGGTTCATAGATATGGTTAATAATTTGTCTAAAACTTAGTACACCCTAACTTGTGGAAGTGAACTGCTGCTGATAATGTACAACTTAACACACTCTCATGTCAATTTGTAAGTATTTTATGATTTGGCGAATTGGTGGTCAATTTGAATGAATTCGTACAATCTCACTCAAACATCTTTGTACAACCTGCTCAACCCCTGTAGGTTTAAGGGTAGACCTTTATGGTGGCATTGTACCTACAAATAATTATGTTTTTTGTACAAGTCCAATTCATTCAAACTCACCAACTCGTACAATACTTTTGTATCAGTTTGGAAAGAATTACATATTTGCTGTCACCCTTACACCGTGTGTCCCCCAAAGTGTTTTTAGCCAGCTGAAAAAAACAGAAGGTGCTCTTCGGAAAATGCCAGCATGGAGTGTTTGCGAGGGCTTGGGAGCATTAGGGTTTTTTTCAGTTGAGACGCTGGGTTGCTATGCTAACGAATATACGCGGAAATTGATGGACCGACACATGGCAAATTAATGTTATTTTCATTTCAATATTATAGTAGTCTTGGAATCCATCTGGTACAGACAGAATACTGGAGACAAGCATATAAACCTTTGAACAATATAAATTCTCCTTCCATTGTGGTTTCAGTCATA
The DNA here is from genome assembly GCA_018155175.1 of Sinocyclocheilus anophthalmus. Taxonomy (NCBI): domain Eukaryota; kingdom Metazoa; phylum Chordata; class Actinopteri; order Cypriniformes; family Cyprinidae; genus Sinocyclocheilus; species Sinocyclocheilus anophthalmus. Next base: position 144,687 of record JADLZN010006687.1, on the reverse strand, counting down.
GTACAAACAGGGAGTGACGCGTGGTTGGTGTGGTATGTGCCGCCCCTCAACTGTGATTGAGGCTGGGCAAAATGAATAGTGATGAGTAAGTGTTTTATCAAAAGTTCGAAAAGGATTCAAAAACTCTTGGTGCCGGGAAAAAAAAAAACTTTAAAACACAACTAGCAGCGCAGCACTCCATCGAACAACTAATACTGTGTGCTGATTATAGACCCTAGGGACACCTTGCAAGGTGACTTGATGAACGGTAGGTTTCGTGAGGAGGTCAAAGGGCCCTGTGACTGTAGTAAGCAGAGGGTGGTACAAGAGTTCAGTCTGCGGTAGATGACAAATGCCTTCTACATGAAGTGCACGACAGTCACTAGCCCTAATCATAACACACATGAACCAATGCTTGTCTCGCCACGCCTACAGTGTTATCTGGTGCTTAAGCTATGTTGGTCTTGAGCTGAAGCGTCTGACCATCAATTCTCTGCTTTTCTCCTTCGAGTTCAGGTTTGTTCACCCCCAACCACTCTGACTGAGTTTTTTTTTAATTTGTAGCTCGAAGTGCAGAAATCACGCACATTAGGACATCCCGCTGACTGTACGAAGAAGTAATTCACTCTTACACATTTCTGGCGCTGCCTCCCATAGTATAATGTGTGCGCCCTCTTGCATTAGTCCACCCCTGCTTTGTCCTCCAGCGAATCATCACCCTACGAGTAACACCAAACTCTTAAGTCACATGTAAATGTTTGGGTCGCGCCCCCTAAATTTGGTTAACCCGTCCCAGTGCAGCGCTCAGCACATTTTTTCAATGTACATGAATGCACAGGGCTCTTATTAATGGGGAATTTGCAACATCTCCGCGCCAGCGGAGACCTCTCACACCTTATGATCCCAATTATGTGTTTGACCCAGACTGCTGGCAATTCCAGAAGCCCTTAATTCTCCTCTCCCCCCTGGAGCAGAAGTGAATGTAGATAACGCACCCAGACTCAGTAACAGAGGTGTTAGATCGCGACTGAGACTAATATACTGTGTCAACCATCTTCTGCCCTGAGGATTGTTGCGCAGCGCACCGCGTAGGGGGTTTCTTCAACGCGCACTCTGCCCTTTGTGGCGAGCAGAACACAATCCCTCCCACTACAGAGTCACCACAGTCCTACACATCCACGCGGTGGAATATTGCGCCCTCGTGCGTGCTGAACTCGGTAGCTTGATTTATGTCAGTTCCAACTCAGCTAGCACCCCACACTGACACGTCGCGACTCCTACCTCTGCCTCATGTTGGTGTTTTTTGTTTCGTCCAGTTGTGCCCTCAGCTATCTAGTTCTTTGATTATGCCTCCTGTACACATCTAATCAGCCCATTCCTTCTAATGACATTTCACCTACAGTCCCGCGAGTCTCAGTTAGCAAGTGTGCGATTAAGGATATATAGGTGTTGTCGCCCATGTCACGACACTCGCCGCAAATAAAAGTTCATATAATCCAGTAGACTCCATGAGATGACAGATCTGCAGACGATGGAGTTGCAACCTTGGTAAACCAATTGATGTAGGCAATGCGCAGTGCGACATTTTAGCAATGCTAGCCATACTATTCGTGCAACGGACCCCCCTTTTATACGATGAGATCCTTACCTTGTCACAAATGGCATGGGAATTGTGTGGGTCATATGGGATGTGACATTGTCGGAGACTAGAGAAGGCTGTCCACGCATGCAGTAAGTCTGCGCGGGATTGATTGGCTCCTTCATTGCCTACAACTTCGATGCACTGCCACACGCTGCTACTTTTACCAACCCCGCTCATTCGAATTTCTAAGACGCTTGCTAGCTTGCTTTTGATGGCTGTTCTTGTCCATCCAGTTCATCGACTCTCACTTGACTCCCATGACTAACATGACGTCCTGTTACCATGCTGTGTACGATGCACAGGTACAGACACTCATCACATTTGCTGTGATCACAAGCGGAGCGCTACTACTTCCTATCTGATAGTACTGTTAAGACTTCGCGTTGTGTGGGTGTCCTTTGTCGTGTCGTGTGTCGTTCGTCATCACTATTGTACAGCTTTCTTGATGAGTTTTTATGTCCATACTGTCTGCCAATGTCACCACATACTGTCACACAAGTCACGCCCTTTTGTGTTGATAGCCCTGGTTTGAGCACCAAAACCATCTCTGGTGGCATTCCTAGTTGAAGTCCACCAACCAGATATTGAATTTTTCATGTGGGTAACCCGATAGTAACATATTGAACGTTTTATGACTTAACACGAATGTACGACTCAGTAGATTCGGTTTGCTTCCATGACAGCTAACGGCACCACATCTCGCCCTCTTGCTACATTTTAGCTCTAATTTACTAATCACCATTACTACTCTGGGCACACACATTGATTAAGGTGTTTCGAACTGCAATCACTTGAATATCTTTACATAGAGTTGTTTGGGATTAGGGTTTTTGTAAACGCTGTCAGGCGTCATTCTGTCTCGGACCAGCGAGTGATAGCCAGTCATGAAGAAACCACCCATTAGCACTCAAAATGTTGTGTATGTTAGGAGTATCGAACTTGTTCATCTGTGGCTGGGTTTTTTCGCCAATGATTATGACAACCAGGCCATTAGAGGTCGTGTAAAAGGTGACTTGTCTGCCAACCTAAAATGGGCTGAGTTCCATCTTGGTATTGAAACTTGGTCATCTATGATTTTGGGTTTTTGGAAAAGGTTTCGACAGTCCAGTTCCAGCTTTAGAAATGTTTAGGGATATATTATCATGTTGCTAAGCTAACAACATGATATTATAAAAAGAAAAAAAAAACTACATAGGACACAAATATTGGGTTACTTTGTTTAAAAATAGTTTAGTGCAATTAAAATCCACTATTAGATAAAACATATAAGTACTACTTTTCCGTATATTCATACGTAATATTTCTTTTGCTTCATTCTGCATGTTGGATTAATTTTTCCATTGGTCAAAAAAGGTAATTCCTTGTCTTTTGGAACAACATAAAAAGCAATTACAAAATGGATTTGTGTGCAATATATATTTATGATGTACCTAGTAAGATTTAATTCAATGGCAAAAAGTAGTGTAATTATTGTTAGCTGTTTTGATTTTTCATCTGAAAAAAAATCTTGGTCACTTTTTAATGTAAAAGCATCTAACATGTTACTTTTCATCAAAAATAACAATGTCACGTACATGAGTTACATTGCATTATGGTAGCACATTCATCATGCATTTATCTGCTATCAGTAAGTTTCTCGTTAAGAAAGTAATTCCCAGGGTCTGATCTCAGTCTCAGTAGGGATGTGTGTGTGTGTGTGTGTGTGTGTGTGTGTGTGTGTGTGTGTGAGAGTGTGTGTGTATGTGTGTATGTGTGTGTGTGTGTGTGTGTGTGTGTGTGAGTTGAGTGTGTGTCCACAGGAGTCTCTATTCACATTTCCACCAGAAGTGGAGGCTTATTTTCCACAGAGCAGCTCAGCCTTTCTTTTTGATGGATGAACTCTATTGAAGTGCCGAGTGTAAAATGGATTTTGTTCAGGTAGTCACTTTGTTTTCATGCTGATAATATTCATTTAAGCCCAGTTTTTTCTCTGACACTTTTCCCTTCAGATCCTCAAGCAGGGAAAATGCCGGAGAAAATGAGTTCCCTCCCTCGCTTCAGAGTATTCGCCTGCTGATTCGATCCTGTTTATAGAATGGCTCGCATAATGTACTTAATTCCCAGGAAGGCATCTTCGAGCCTATTACTGTTTATTTGGAGACCCTTGGAGGACTGCTCTGAGAGACTAGCCTAATAGCCTAACCTTCGGGAAACCTGGGAACTTAGTAGCCATCTCAAAGAGCTGGTGGATACTGGATGCTGCTGTGTTGAATACTCTGTAGTTAGTGCTGTTTTTTATGCTGTCATTTTTGCAAGGATAGAATTACAGTCCATTCAGTAGGTTGTACTGTATTAAAATTAAAGTGTGTACTTTGTGTGCCACTTGAATAGTTGACTAGAATATGTCTCCAAATTTTAGTCGTCAAAGTAAATGGGGGTCTAATCGGTTACAGGCACAAACAACAGTCAATTGATAGAATCTTAAAATGGCCATTTTAAAACATTTGCTATTTAAGTAGTGTGTCAACTGGATTAATTTAGGGAAATATAATGAAAGCTTAGATTTAAATTTTGTTTTCTGCTAGGGACATTTGAAAACCATATATATATAATATTATATATATATACATTATTATCTATAAAACCTATATATGTTCTGATAGTTTATACTATAATACACCACACCCACACACACACACAAACACCACTATGACTATACTAGTACCTAAGTTGTATATGCAAAAAATAAAAAAAAAACAAATAAAACAGAATTCATGGGGTTGATTTAAAACGATCAAATACATATATTTAAATAATTGAATACACAGAAATATATTGTTACTCTGATATCTGTAGTTTTAATTAATGTTTCCTTAAATTAACCCACAATACTAATAATTTTTTGTTAAAAAAAAAAAAAATAATAAAAATAAATTTTTATTATAGCATTTTCTGGCCGAAGATAGCAGTCAGACACCCATTTTTTTTTTTTTTTTTTTTTACACAATTAGCATTACAAGTCAATACGGCATTATAACTGGTTAATTCTTGAAACCAGTTAATTACACTTCATTGACAGTTTAACACCCTGAAGTTTTCAGAATTGTTGCTAAAGTTTAACCATTTTTTTGATGTGGGATTTTAAAATTGATCAAAGGAGAATGCCATATTTTTAGAACAAGAATCAACTAACACCTCATAAAAACCATTTCCATGCTTAATGATGTTTGTGCAATTGTTTTCCCACCAAAATGATGTCACTTCCTGGAGGATGAAGTCATAAAGGAACTGGCTTTTGTTAGTTAAGGTGGAAACTATATTGAAAGCACTAGAACAATCTGGTGATTCCCAGTCAAAACAATATTTACTAGAAAACATGCTGGGATTGAAATATTTCGATTAGAGAAAGAAAAGAAAAAAAAATACTGTGATAAAAGAAAACTAATGTGATTTTTATCATACTACATTTTTTTATCAAATATTTGAAGCCATATACGATGGGGACTATTTTTCATACTTTTGTCTCTCTGCCTGATTCGAGGGAGCTGTATTGAAAAGTCAAGGCCTCTCACATCTTGTTATTCAGTGGGATAAAATGTCAAGGAACACACAGTGTCCAATCAAGTCAAATATGAGTGCGATCTCAAGGATTTTCTTTCAGACAGGCTTTAGGAGGTTGTGTCAGCTTGTCGAGGCTCACCTATCTCTTCTAGTACATTACCAAATGCTCTAATTTCCTTGGCGAAGCTGATGTTTATTGTGAGGCTGAAATTGAAAATGGTTGGTAATGGAGAGAGCTTCACAGCCCCGAGACCAATTCTGAATCTAAATTACTTGCTTCTTTTCAGTGGCATCGACTGAGGAGAGCTTTGTGCTCCTCGTACCTAATCAACCCCCAGCGTGACCCCGAATCCGCCAGCCCTTCTGGATTAATGATAAAATCCTTGGTTCAAACAATTATTCGACCTGAAATGGCTGTCCATTTTACTGGGAAAATTAAAGAATGTGAAATTATCCCCCCCCCCCAAAAAAACTCGCCGTGGCACGGAGCATCACTTATTTTTGATCTCTGCCCCATAAACTCTTGAATTTATTTTTTTGTAAGGGGGTTTCTTGTAAAGGTGGGTGCCGGAGACCTCTTGGTTGTCTCTGACAGAGTGTGACGGGAGGTTGGGCAGGAGACGCTCTCATGGGAGACAGTATTTGCTTCCATTATGAAGTCTCATCATCTATAGATGCAGAGAGAGAGAAAGAATCGTAAGGTTAGAACAAGGCCATGCTCAAATGACACTAATTAGTCGATGCTCGTAAAAGCATGATAAACGCTCCACACCTCCCCCCGCTCTCTGAGTGAAACGCTCCTTCCTCAGTGCAGGCCAGAAGTGTTTTACTTCACTCTCAGGCAACATTGGCTTCTTATAAGCTGATTATCGGAAATCCTTCTCCTTTGTGAGTTTAACAACTTGCTCTCATGCACGTGAACTACTAGCTGCTCTGACTTGTTTAGATGCTAACAGCGCACGACTATCCGCGAAAACCATAATTGTGTTGTAGCTCAGTGTAGTATTACAATCTATTACAGTCTCGATGAATTAATAAACTGTTGCGATGGTGGATCTCACAAAAACATCACATTTCCTCAAAATATAAACAGTAAAAATAATAAATTGTATTTGGGATAAATAACATTTCTTTTACATTGCCACATTATTTGCATGTCTATTATCCCTCACATTTTCATTAACACAATGCATCCAGATGTTTTACTTGTTTTTTAAATAATTCTGTTTATTCCGAAAGATGATTGTCATTACTATAATGCAACATTTAATGTAATATTTTACTGTTTTATAAAAAATAATACAAGTACTGATATAAATAATGCCAATCCAGCACATTTCTCCCTCACATTTTAATTATTACAGTGCTTCCAGATGTCTTTTTAGTGATTCTAATTATTCAAAATATGATTGGCATTACTGTAATTTTATATTTTACTGTATTATGTAAAAAATACAAAAGAATCATACAAATAATTTCAAACACATTTCTCCCTCACATTTTAATTATTGCGATGCATCAATATGTTTTATTTATATGTTAAGTAATTTCAATTATTCCAAAAGATAATTGTCATTATTATAATGACATATTTTTACTGTATTATAGTACAATTATTATACAAATTATAATACAAATGATGTCTATCAAACACATTAAAAAAAAATACAAATAAGACGATGTAAGCACATTTCTGGATGCCCCAGGTGATTTTATTTATTTTTTTAATTTTTTTGAATTTCAAATACCCCTAAAGATGATTGGCATTACTGTAGTGCAATATTTTTGCTGTTTTTAAGAAGAAGAAAAAAGTGAGTCTAAAGCGCATATATTATATATATATCTGAGTCATAAATGTTTTTTTTTTCTCACATTACAGTAATGAGAATTTGTGCATAAATGTTCTGAACATAATATGCCATAATGGGAAAAAACAAAACAAAAAAACAGTGGTTCTAAAAAAGGCTTAATTCTCTCTCATAACAAACTTTTAATTTCCATTTTCTTTATTCTTTTCTTTTCTTTTCTTTGGATTGTTGTGGGAAATATGACCCAAGCCTGTTCTTGACAGGTTCCACCCATGAAAGATCAGACTTGACTCATGCTGCTTTCTATCTTTGCACCAGATGGGGGCGTCTGCTGCTCCCAGACTTCCAGTCAACTTTGTGAAGCCTCAGATTTCTCCCAGAGTGCATTGTTTATCACAGCTGAAGAACAGGACGGCAGTGAGATGTCATTGTAATGATGGATATATAGATCTCATTGACCCGTCGATTCAGTCCTTCCCCTCCGAGAGCCGGCACAAGTGGTCTTCAGCCTATCAGTTCATAATGAAGAGAGCAGGAGAGAGCATGTGAGTGCTGAAAATGGCCCATATGCAGTTTGGCCAGCAGCACATGTAACAAAATGACCGTTGAAATGATGTAGGTTACGATTCACCACTGATTTTTACATTAGGAAATGACGCTATGATTAAAAAGCGTGTGTCAATCAAATACATCCTCCTAATAATCCATACACAAATTTCTAAAGGACGCTCTTGAGAGATTGATTTGATTTTACTCCCTTTTGTGTGTCTTGAAATACAAAGCACGATGGGGAATGTGCTCAGGGTTCAAGAACTCCAGGCGTCTCAAAGAAAGAAAGAATTGCCATGGAAACGACATGGGTGTCTGTCTTTGGGGAAGGGATGAGTGCGGATACATGTCGCTTACAGCTGTTGTCTTCAGCCATGCATTAGGAAGCCAAACACATTTCGCTGGAAATCTATGTTTTCAGCTTTGATTTTGAGTAAAACAACTCAACAGGGAACACTGCACATTTTGTTGTTATCATTGCTTTATGTGGATATTTAATGTGGTTAAGTGTATTAAAATGTTAATTTGATATGTTTTATATAGCGGGTAAACAATCAATAATTCACATTCTCATAGATCATTGTGTTTCGTATTTGACGTGCAGCTACTTGAACGTTCTGTGTATTAAGAATATAGAAAATCGTCTTGTTGAGAGACAGTGTTGTCAAAGGTTTCAAGGCAAACACAAAATATTACTGCGCTTTTGCTTAGCACAGTTTTGAAGATTGTCATTCTTCTTGTCCAACTCACATAAAGTGTCATATTTCCTCATGGATGCTAAATATTAAGTTTCTGGGAGCACAATTGATCATGTTCTCATGTTGTCTGACTAAAGACTGAAAACATGTCATGATTGTCAATGGAATTCAAATAGCATATGCTACAGACGTTGGGAAAGAAAGAAATGAACTTCTGAATGAAATTCACAGATTTCCACACAACTGAAAGGCCCGTCATTCGATTTCTAAAACATCCTGTTTTCCTTTTCAATGTTCACTTTTTTTTCTTGTAATATTGTATCATACCAGTATCATATTGTAAGATTATAGTATTTGTATAGTATTGTAGTATTAACACAAAGCCATTGTTATTGTTAACTAAAACTAAAACAAAACATTTTTAAATCATTGAAGAAAATAAAAAAAATTAATAGATTAAAAACTGACCACAAAAACGTGCATGAAAATAGAAATGTTGCCTGAATGGCATTTAATTAATAAGTTACATTAAGGTACCTAAAAATGACTGAAGCAGAAGAAATTGAAATAATAAATAATTTTTAAAAACTAAAATGACCAAAACAAAAGTCATAAATTACTAAAACTTACACTAAAATAAAAGCGAAACAGGCATATATATATATATATATTAGATATATATCTCTTAGATATATATATATTATCTATATAAACTAATAAAAAAATAAATATAAAAATAAAAAGCAATCAACGGCACCACTTTAAAATTAAAATGAAAACTGAATATATTAAAAGCTAATTCAAAATATTAATAAAGACTGTAGTATATACATGATAAAAAAAATTATTAAAACTTACACGAAAATTTGAAATATTGCCTTGGCACTTAATTAAATATATCATTTGAAGTTTTTAAGCACTAAAATGACAAACCTAAATGAAAAAAAAATAATTAATAATTAAAGATATAGAAATATTTATAAAAAACTAATAAAAATTACAAAAGCACTTAACAAAATTACTAAAACCTAAACAAAAATTAAAATTAATATAGGTACATGCCACGAGGGATGTCTCAAATCATATGGTAAGGTAACATATGTTTAAGTGTCATTATATTGTAAAGTATTGAATCGTTAGGTATTGTATCGTAGGGTAACATTTTACTGTAATATTATTTTTATCAAACATTGTATAATATCATACGGTATGTCAACATAGACAATCGAAAGGTATCATGTTGTATGGCAGCGGTTCCAAAAATTAGCTTCAGAACCCAGAATTTACATTGGACCTCAAGCTTCTGCGAGTGAAAGATGAATTTGTACCAAAATGCCATTCAGTTGGATATGCAACCTTTGAGGTATCATCCTTGATCTTAAAAACGTGAACTAATTTTTGAAATCACATTTTTAACTGAATTAAAGAGTAAAGGCACCGTCACGCTTATCCGTGTGTTGCGATGCAATTGTACATTGACCATACTAAAACTAGACCTACTTCCTGACCTGTTATTGTAGCTGAATTTCTGTTTTTCTAACCGCCAGCCCCCAATCCAGTCTCTTTTTTCAGTTAAAGGAAGGCAACAGCCAGTCATCACGTGCTCAGAAAGCAGTTCCTTCATTATGCAGTGGAAACAATAGTATGTTCATGGCTGCACTAATTATTATTCTGAGAATGTACCAATTTGTTTGCTCCAAAGTGACTGTCAGCTCAGGCTCTGAAAGGGGCAGCATGCCAGCCATTGCAGTCAAGTGAAAGGAGTCCTTTCATTCAGACTAGTGGGACAGGAATGACCCTCTCGCATATGTGGGCAGGAGACGGGCACTATGCCAGCCTTGATAGTCTGCGACCAGCTCACATCCCTCAGCCCATTAAGTCTGAGTCCCATCATGACTTCGGTTAATGTCAAACCGTGGCCGCCCTGAATAACGGTCGCTGTTGCTAGGTTCTCCAAATGTGCCATCGGATGAGGTCCTGAAACCTCCTGCTCTGGAGTTTGGCGTATGTTTACGCACCCAGTTGAAATATGAATTTAGGTAGGAGTGTTGTGTTGTCGTCTTGGTGACTGTTCAATGGGCTGTAAACTAAACCTGTTGTTGTTGTTGTTGTTGCAGATCCGTTCTTTTTGTCCGTTTTATAGATAGCTCATGCAAGAACCTCCCACAATGCCACTCTTCTCATGAAACGTTGGGAATAACATCCGTGGACGTGTTCATAATTATCCTTCAGGCACGTGGCTGGGAATTATAACAGGTGCTTTTACAGTAGGGTACTGTAGTTTGCGTGGCTGCATTGTGTTACAGTACAAACTTATGTGTGATTAGCATTTGCAACCTTCTTAAAATTTCTTTCTCTTAATTTCGTTCACTGGCCATAGGGGGGATATTAAATAGCGATGCAAAAAATAGTGGTAGTCATATCTGTTTGGGTTGATAAATGTGAATTTTTATCTCTATTTGGTAGTGTTGTTATTGTTAAAAGGAAGTCTTAAAAATAATTTTCATTAAATGAAATACAGCTGAAATAAAAAAAAAAATTAGATGAAAAGAGTATGATGAAAATCCTGGTCCTCTTATCCTTAAAAAATTCTACTTATTTCATTAGAGTTACTTGTCAACACAACATTTCTAATTTTCATTTAAGTCGAAGTACTAAAATGACTAAAACTGAAAAAAAAAATAAATAAATAAATGAAAGCTGAGTAGAAATAATAAAAAACTAATAAATATGACAAAAGAAAACCTAACAAAGTTACTAAAACAAAATAAAATGAAATTATAAAATAAAACCAAATTCAAATTATTTATTTATACTAAAATAGTATAAAAAATACTAAAATAACACATACACAGATTTTTATTTTTTCTTATATTTGTGAAATGTATACTTTATTTTTAATTTGTATTAAAAAAAAATCTATAAAAATCATTTGAAAGGATTTTTTTTGTCTCACAAAATGTAGCTTGATATCTAATATTGGCCAGTATTGGTTAACAGCTTTAAAATATAAATAATTATTGATTATCGGTTATCGGTATCTGCCAGATTTTCATATCAGTGCATCCCTATTTTGAACATTAAAAATCAGACATTTCCAACTCTAAATTCGAATTGGATTACGCACATTGAAAGAAACTGTAAAAGTGTGGATATAGTCGCTACGATCTCACATAAATTGCAGAATGCAAAGATGATTTGCTAGTCTAATCTAGAGAGCATTTGATTGGACAATAATCAGTTTTTTTCTGACATTCAAAAAAAGTCTTTGAGTTTTTCATAGTCATTTCTTTGGGACACATCCCATTCAGCTGTTTCTTCAGTCGGAATGCATTTTAGACAATATACATTGGGTTCTGGTGGTCATAGTAACATAGAAGTATGATACTTGGCTGAAAACAGAGGCCCATTGGTTGATCTGTCCTGCTTGCCAGACAAACATTTCTCTAATGAGGCCGTAGAGGGCAGTATGCAGCAGCTCAGATAATCATCTGAAACACTACTGTGACCTATGACACAGTTCAGCCCTCATTAATATTCATAGAGGGTCCCGTTTGAGAGGACCCGCTCTTTGAGTTCTCACTGGCAGACATTGTTAGCTTTGGTTTGAGAAAAGTGTTGTGGTGGGGAAGCAACTCGAGCTCAAGTCATTCCTGAGACCAGACTCATGATGATATAATCCCACATTAATCCCGCCCACTATTAATAGTCTGTGATTCAATCAGTGACCCACAAAAGGTTAAACTGCTCAGAATAACCGGATAGTTTGTAAGTGGTTTCAAGATTTTTGTAATACACAATAGCTGTTTGCTGTTGCACTTCTCTTTTATACTCACAAAAAAAAAAAAAAAAAAAAAACGGGGGAAGTTTAAGTGAAAGTGTTGGGACTAAACAGTGTAAAGAACTTTCTGAAAACATTCAAGACGCTTTTCGTCCGTTATGTATCAGAAAGTACAGAAAATGCATTTATACAATAATCATGTGAATATGCGAATATATGTATATATTATGTTTTTTCAATTAATTAGTATATTTTTTTTATTGGATTTTTTTGGTAGGCCATATTTAAAAAAGGGTGATAACTGCCTTGATTGCTAATGAAAAAAATGTATATAAAAATATATATATAACCTTTTTAAAAAGAATGAATTCTTGAAAGAAAGAAAACTGTATAAATAGTTTGGTGGTTATTCTTTCTTAAATAATATATTATAATTACAAAATATTACTATATACTAATTAAATGCATGCAGCGCGAAAGTCAGATCATTTGAAAATGGCAAGGATTGTTTTGGTTGTAAAATGCCATAATTAATTAATTAAAACAATAAAAAAAATTGAAAAACTGTCAAAAAAAAGTACACTTTTTATTAATAATGATTAAAATGTTACACAATGCCATTTAAAAACATTTTTTCTTGAAAATGGTTACATTTTCAAAATCATATGAAACCAACATGAATGCAAAGAATACATTTCTCAAAACTTGGTATTTAAAACTGGAATAAAAAATATTGTGGACATCTAATGTCATTAATTAAAAGGCATATTATTTTTGTCACTTTCACTTCCTTGAGCCCTGATTGATTTTGGACCCTTGACCCAAGCCATATCTAGAGATCAGAATGTCATAGAGTCTGGGGTTTGAGTCAGAAACTGACCAGAACATCCTAGGAAACACCTAGAAATAGCCTCGCAACCACTCACACTATCCAAAAATCATGGTGGCAAGCACCACTAACTTTTTCTTAAAAAAAAAAGTAAAAGTATAGTTGGCAAATGTTTAAGGCACGCATACAGAACAGTGGCATTGAATCTCCCGCTCAGTTGTGAGTAACTGCTGTCATGTGGGTACAGTTGTGAGGTCAGTGATTTGGCACTGGAGGCTGATGCACAAGAGCACATCCCCTGACTCACTGTTTCCAGTAAGTTCCACTTGTCTCCTTCCCATCAACACGTCCAATTCAGTTTCTGGTGACCTCACTGCCATCAGCGCCGAAAAGAGGGAAAAACATGTCAGAAGCCTCAAGCTGAGAAGAGTTGTTAGTGAGTGACTGGCCCAAATGCCCCGTCATCCTTCACGTTCCTCATCATACACTCGGCAGATCCAGAGCATTCCTGACTGCTGAGGTTTGGAGCGGATCCGCCGGTCGCTGGTGAAGCGGGGCTTTTGTTTTACGCCCGGCGGGCGTGAGTCAGAGGCAGACAGAGGAACCTTTTACGGCGTCCCCTCGTGATGTCTTCCTCCAAAGGAGAGGAGAGTTACCACTGCATTGATATCAGAGCACAAAAGTCTTACTTCATCAACCAGACTCGACTCAGAGTCTAGAGTTGCACAGGGTCAGCTGAGACTCAGTGTTGCAGGTAGACTTTCATATCGCAGGTAGTACTGTGTTTAACGGAAGTTCACGATTGCGTTCACATCAATATGGTGACAGTTCCGTTTGGAGCGCTAAAAATGTACATATTTTGTTAAGAAAGAAAACTGTGTTGTATAACCTGAAATTTGAGTATGAATCCTGAACACTTTAGCATGCTTTAAAAAAAAGAGTACTGAAATAATGTACTGTAAAAATAATATTCTCAAGGGTGAACTGATTGTAATGTTTCCAGCCACTTAATTGCATGTTAACTGCAATTAAATAAACTAGGACTTCAGTACATATTTATATGTAATTTCATAATTCTGTTGTTTTTGAAATGTGTTAAAATTGTACTGCTGCATTTATGGTAAACTAAAACATACTTTAATGCCATTTCTATTCAAACTTGTATGTCATTTATTGAAATATATTTGTAGATACACATTTGTAATATTGATGAAGTTGCATTTTAGTACAGTTAAAAATATGTGAACTTTAAATGTAATATCAATTTGCACTACATTTAAAATTATAATCAAATACACGTGCTTTAGTATGTTAGTCAACACATCAAAATAAGTGTACTTCTTTAAAGCATGGCACAATGTTATTAAAACAATGATTTTAAATGTACTTTGAAGTAAAACTTTTAATTTGACATTATTACAAAGTGCACTTTTTAAAAGTGTGTTAAGTAACAGTCATGAAAGTGACTCTCTCAGTCACTTATGTGGCCTAAGATTTTGAAGTACACTACAAGTGCACATTCAGTACAATTAAACACACTTCTTTAAAGACAATTTAGTAATTAAAATAGTTTAAGAAGCATTTGAAGTACAGTTTGACAGATAAACTCACATCTTTGGTATAACATAAATAGTGGAATGTGTGCATTCTGATAGAATAACTGCAAAAACACTCATGCAGTTTTCCATTGTTTGGACAAACAGCTACTCCCAGCTACTTGAGTCAGTGGTTGAGTCATTATGTTGTTATGTTTGGCGAGTCGAGCCACTCTGATGGAAAATCTGGTTTACCTGGTGGTATATACCTCACTAAAGTGGTATATTGCCTAGTATCAGGGTTGCCAAGTCTGTGGTTTTACCACGGAATTGGGCTACTTTTACACTGTTGCCGTGGTTTGTTTTTGAATGATCACCCTGGAACGCTATTCCGATAGAAGGGACCCCGTGAAAAAATGGGGAAAACCGTAAAAAAAAAAAATTATAATAATTGGGCTAGTTTTGTTTTGCAGACCTGGCAGCCCTGGCTTGTATTTACCTTACTCATAGTCACTCTGGGAACAGGCATTATTCAGGGCTATAGTGAGGACAGTAAAGGGCATTGAATTCGATTACCTGTCCATACAGTCAGTATGGACTGTCCTGTACGTACAAGACCATTAAAATTCATTTTGATATTTTTGATGGGGCATAAAGTAAAAAAAATGTCAGGGTGAAACAACCGTCCAGATATCACAATGAAGACAGTAGCCTCATTAAATTAATAATTAAAAAAAACATTGTTATTATAGTTTTGCTATTATCGGTTATTATTATTATTTCTTGGGGGGGGATCAAAGTGATATGGTGCGACTAACATGTAAAAAAACAAATATAAAACAGGAAATAACATTATAGAGGAATCCTGAAGACCCTCAAGTGTGTTAAGGTCAGTAAGTTCTCTTAAAATATCAGCGAATTTCACTTTTTTTTTAAAAAAGGGAAAAATGTCATGTGGGGCAACTTCCCAAAAGGGTAAAGCTATTAGAGATTAATGAATACAAAGATATTTTTGTAAAACAAAAAAAAAAAAGTGAGTAATTTTTTTCTACCTTTAAAATATCTTAATTAAAATAAAATATATTTACATTTTTTTTTAAATAATGATAATTCAAAGTATTCAGTGTTATACAAATGTTATTAAAATGTTTTAGAGTCATTAAATTAAAACTGTTTAACACTATAATCCAACATAACTTGTGCATTTTTTAAAAAACATGGCACATGTTTTAAATTAGATTTTTAAAATATTTTCCTTAATTATACGGGACATCTTTTACATACATTGACCAATAAATTACCAACTATCAAGCGTAAATTGAGTTGTGAATGCCATTTCATGTTGACATTAATGAATTGAAGTTAACTGTTTACTACAAACCTGGATTGATCACGGCTGAACCGTTCTGCCATTTTTCTTGCACGAAAGGCCAAATTTGAAAATGGCACCACAAGTGCTTAAAACCCTGATGCCTTTATCGTTCGCAATCTCCTTTTTGATTTGACGGCCAAGCTTAAATGTTATTGTGCCTCATTTGGGGATGCATTTAAATGCAAGAATTATCCAGGCAAAATGTTGACTGATTATTAGCGTGCTGCTAAATCTATGTGTGCTCTAATGTCAACTTCTATCAGAGCAGCCACACAATGGCTACAGAGGGGAGCATCTGTCGGTAACTTGGGCCACGCGAGCGTAATTTCACCAGTGGGCCGCTTTTGTGTGCATGGATGATGCCGCTGCCGTGGCGAGAGGGAGAGAGAGAGAGAGAGTGCCGTGTCGGCAGGTGCATGCCACCAAATTACCGCCTGCAATTTGCATTTCCCTTTGCTAAGAAGCATGCCATTATCATATCAAAGGGAACTCACAGCAACGTCTAGTTTGGAGAGATGTGGCACTGCTTCAATTTGAGCAATTAATGCAGGATGAAGACACTTGTCATGCGTCCCAGAGTCCCGCTGCATCCATCTGCATTGTTCCCGGCTGTGGAAGACGAGGCATTCTCCGAGGATACTCACTCACACTCACACATCTTCGTGCACACGGTGTAGTCTTTTACTCAACCAGGCATCAGAAACAAATGCATTTGCATGATCTTTACCCAGACCCCTTTTCTCTACTCTGAGGCCTTGATATCTTTAAATGTGAGCGTCTTCCGATGGTCTTTATTTCATGAATAATGAAGCCATTGAGTATTGCATTAATGGCCTTGCGTGGTCTAAAACATCACTAAGTGCATTCAGCATTGTATGAGCCTAATGAAGATATATTAGGACTAGTTCCTCTTTGATACGTCGGGAAAAACATGCATGTTGTTATCTGGCATTTCTGACATCTGTCACCAAACGACGACTGTCCTTCATTTGTTTTGCCACCACCACACAATTTATCTGCCGTTAAATTCCAAGTACGCCTCAATCAGGCCTATTATTGTACACCTCCTACCGTTAAGACACAGTCCGTCATTTAGCTTTTGAGGAAAATCTCCTTTTTTCCCCGCGTCCTCCTCCCATCTCTCGGCGAATTGTTCTGAAGCACTCTACATTTTCTTTGGGGTCTAGCACTTACAAGATGGTATTAGTCACAGCTGTTCACTGTGATTTCCATTCCTTCTCTGGCGCAGGAGGGCTTGCCAAGTGTCTTCGAGTGCCTCTTCCCATTCATCCCAACCTCCTGTCGGATCCCTGCCTTATTTCTATGACAGTCAGCTGTTCCTAACCAGCACTAAATTGAATTTGATGGAGCCTTTTTTTTGGATTCCCTTATAAATCTGCCTGAACGGGATAAAAATTCTCAATAATGCATCCAACCAGGATGTGGTATATTAAGTACGGGCGTGCGATTGTGATTAAGGGATACTGAGGCAGAAAGAATTGTGAGAAATCCAAGAACAGCCATTATTTGCAGTCTAACAAATGTATTTAGGGTTTTATGATGTCACAACAAATATATCTTGAGCTAATGGACCATCTTTGCTCCCGTTCACTTGGTCATCTTCCACCATCAGAAGGCAATGGGATTGGCTCTAAACTAGATGTAAGATGACTGGAAGAATAGTTTATTTGTCGCTCCGTGGGTCTCCGTGATTGCTTGTCACAAATGGCATTTTCTGAACTTAACCATGCGGGGAGCCCCCCAACTTTTCCATACGATTCCCGTCTTCCCCCTGGTCTTATCTTCCTCGCTGACGCTCTCCTTCCTTCTTTTCCTGTGGGTTCACAACGATCCTTGATGTTTGTGACAGGCCACGATAGTTGGAAACCCTTATCGCCGTGGGGTTCGGAGGCCTTGCTAAATTGAAAATTGCAAATGAAATCCATGGGGTTTAAATTCATCAGCTATTATGCCAGATGACCTTTGGCAGCTGCTGATAAAAATGAACGAATGTTAGCTGTGATCCAATTTTCGACACTATCCACTCCTTTGACTTCATTCACAGTCAGACAGCAGACTCACAGGAAGTGAAAATGATAGGGTTTCAAGAGCGCGCCATTGTGTTGCAGATTAAGATTTTTTCTTCCTATTTGCTGGGGTTGGCCTTGTGTTATGCCCGTCTGGTATTCCGCCATTGTCCAATCAGTTTCAATATCTACTCCGGAGGACATGTAAGTCTCTCTCCTCAGATAAACACTTACAGGAGGGAATGTTGGACTTAATAGTTTCGCCTTAGAGGTGATGGTGGTCACTGTGTAGCGAGATCAACTGGCACATGTTCGCTTAATCTGACAGTTTTATGGCATGTGGAAGTCTCTTCTCCTCTGAATCTGGGATGTTCTTTCTCCTTTCAACATGTCATCTCTCGGCTATTAATTTTCCACGGGTTTGACAGAAACCATGTTACTAGGAGGTATCGCAAATACGTCCTAGTTACAGAAGAATGACAACTATTTAGATAGAGTAGAAAATAATACAGTATGAAAAAAACATAATAGAGCGAAGCTGAATAGTATAGAACACATTAGAATACGGCATTAGAAACAGACTAGTGGAACTGAATAGAATAATACACTTAAAAATGTAGATCAGCATAGAACAGAATAATGGAAGTGTAATTTAATAGAATAATACACTAAAGAATTTAATCGAACAGCGTAGAACAGATTAATGCACTGTAAAAAGTTATAATGCATAGCAGAATAGAATAAACCACAGCAAAATAGGACACAATAGAATAGAAATTAGCCCAGAAGAACAAAACAGAATGAAGTGCTATAAAAGTAGAATGGAATATAAAAGTATCGAACAGAACAGAAGCAATATAGAATAAAATAAATAGAGCAGAATAGAATAGCATAAAACACAGCAGAATCGAATAATGCACTGCAGAAAATAAAGCACAGAATAGAACATAACAAAATAAAAAAGCACAACAGAATTAAACTAAGCTTGAATAAAATAATACACTGACGAAAATAATAGATCACAATAGAATCAAATAATGCATAGTGTTCTGAAATAAAGCACATCAAAATAGAACAAAATAGAATAAAAAAAATTAGCCCAGAAGAACGAAAGAGAATAGAAGTACAATAGAATATAGAAGTATCAAAGGAGAATAAAATAAACACAGCAGTATATAACAGAATAATGTGCAGCAGAAAATAAACACACAGCAGAATAGAAAAAAGTGCAACAGACTAGAGTGGAACTGAATAGAATATTACACAGAATAGTAGATCACAATAGAATAAAATATACTAATGCATAGAAGAAAATTCTTAAATAAAGCAGAGCAAATTAGAACACAAAGCAGAATAAAGTATTATAGTAGAACAGACCATAGAAGTATCAAAAGAAGAGAATTGAACAAATGTACAGCAGTACAGATTAGAAATAAAAACCAATAGAATAGAATAAAATAGAATAGAACAGAATAGAATAAAACAGAACAGGACAGGACAAAATATATAATGAAAATACAGCATAGTAGAATAGAATAGAGTGTGGTTGAATAGAATAAAGCATTGCAGAATAGAATAGGACAGAATAGAATAGAACAGAACACAGCAAAATAAAGCATAATAGAAATAGGCACTAAAGAATATAATACAAAAATGTAATAAAGCATGATAAAATATACTATAACAGAATTAAACAAAACAGATAAGACCATAAAGTTATGCAGCAACTGTGTAGTTGACCTTGCTTGTATTTATGGTAAGTGTATATTTTGACAATAGAAATTGAAAAAAAAAAATTTAAATTGGTTTTTAAAGTGTTTGTACATGTTGCTATATTGTTGTTATGGACATAATTTAATAGTTTTGTGGTTTTGTGATTACGTTTAATAATACGTTAGTGTTTATGTTGTTTCAACAATTACAGCAATTTTACAGGTTCTGATGACTATATTCATTTATCATTCCTTGAATTGCAGTCAGAAGGGACCTGTGCCGTTTGCCCTATAGCCTACATATCCATTATCATTTGTGTGGATAGTGTATAGTGTATTATATACAGTATTTCCTCATCTGGTTATCTGATATCGGAATGGTTAATACCTCTATCCATGCCGTTACCTTCCCTGAAAGCTGTGATAAAAAGCTTCCATCCTTTCAGGACAGATAGAGTAGCCGTCAGCAGGTCAGGTTTGACCTCAAGAGTAAACACAGATCCATGAGAGACGGTCCCAGGACGACACTGTGTGATGTGATTAAATGTGTCATGTGTAATTGTAGCATGGTGAGAATCGCTCGCAGGAAAGGTGCAGATGGGATTTGGAAGAAGGACAATGCCAGGTGCCCGCAGGGGTTTGGCAGTGGATCTTACACACACACACACACACACACACAACACACATCTCAGTGTCACCAAACCAGAGGAGACACTCAGTTACAAGAACCTGTCACGTAAAATATGTTTGGTAACAAGTAAATGGACTGGAATAGTTTTTGCGTGTCATTCTGATGTGAGCCCTAGTCCTGTTTTGGAGGGCACCGGGGCTAGTTGTCACACTTTTTACTCCAGTGAACATTTGATTTTTGAAACACGTAATCCGACGAAGCGCTAAATTCAAGTAAAGCATCTTTTCAGGAATGTTTGTGGGTTGTTTTTGTCGTGGCACGTCTCCCGAAGCGCACCTGTCACAGGTGCTGCTTATTAATCAGTTATTACGCAGGTTATTCGGCGGCTGACAAGTTGCAATTTCCCCCTGATTTTGGGACGTTTGTCAGGTGGGAATTACGGCGAGGCGCACGTGACAAAACACATCGCCTCCCCAATCCCGACCCCCCCCTCGCCATGCCTCTTGGCTTCTCCCGCTATCTCCTCTCTCTCCCTCTCCAGTTTTTCCACAAACAATATCTGGGACTCAGAAGTAATAAGGCGGAATGTATAATTAATTACCCAGCTTGCTCTAATTAGGGCTGAATAAGTTGTGTCCCTCTCATCATCACAAATGTGGTGATGGGTAATACCAGTTTATGCTATATTAACTGCAAATATGCAATCCTTCTGAGAGCACTTTCCTTGATGAATTTGATGAATGTGACAATAATTAGCAGAGACAGATGAGAGCTAAATTACTACTGACAATGTAATGCTATCCTGCTTGAGGGCTTGGGAACATGGGCAGAGACCAGGGCCCATTTCTAATTAATAGTCTTTCTGCCAGCGAGGAAAAAAAATAAAGAATGGTAATTGTTTTCGTCAAAGGCTGTAGGGAGCTATCAGGGTAATAAAGTTAATTAGCAGAACAAACAACCATTCACCGCCTAACCAGAGTGGAAAAAGTGTAATTCAGACTGTGGCGAAGATATGAGATTAGATGATAGCCAAAGGAAATTTCACACTGGAGAAAAACAAGGAAATTAAATCAATTATTCGACTTTCTTTTGTGATTCGAGCGCAGGAAGCACATTATTTGGCCCTGAATGCAGAATATGTCGCTTTGTCCTCGTTTCCCGCGCGTGACTCGTTCGAAAGATTGTTTATCCGTTCCTCGAGAGCGCGCGCGTTCTGGATGGTTGCGTCCAGAATTTCTGAGCGCAATCAACTCTGTAATGATCAGAAACTGTTACAATACCGAAGCTGTTGAAATGAATTAGAAATCCTGGATGACAATTATTCGAATATTTGGCGGAACTGAGACAATCTGACATTTTTGCTGCGTCGAGACGCTCCCGGGCAGCTCAGGTAATGAAACGGTGTGCTCAGCCAACCTTCAATTTATTATTGTGTCAGAAAAGCAATGCTTGCTTTGACACAGAAACCTCGTGTCGCGGGCTGAATGAAGTAAACTCACCTCAGCGGTCTGCTAACGCTGTTAGGTGTCATGTTTCTATCCCGACATGCTGATGCTCTGCAGGGAGATGTTTGTACACAAGGTGGTGGTAGTTACACTTATTTTACGGGATTGAGGGCCGTGAATACAACTAATTAAAATCAAACAAAATGTTGTTTTTTTCTGGCAGCCACGTGTAAGTGAATGACAGTCAGTCACACCCTTGTCAGAGCTGCTAATCATTATATACCGCGCTGATCTCATTCACATATTCACAAGAGATTCGTATGTAAATTCGTATGACACTGAAATGATGTACTCTGAATATATGTGTGCGTGTGTATATAGGCCTATGTATACAGTGGGTACGGAAAGTATTCAGACCCCCTTACATTTTTCACTCTTTGTTATATTGCAGCCATTTGCTAAAATCATTTAAGTTATTTTTTTCATCATTAATGTACACACAGCACCCATATTGACAGAAAAACACAGAATTGTGACATTTTTGCAGATTTATTAAAAAAGAAAGACTGAAATATCACATGGTCCTAAGTATTCAGACCCTTTGCTGTGACACTCATATATTTAACTCGGGTGCTGCCCATTTCTTCTGATCATCCTTGAGATGGTTCTACACATTTATTTGAGTCCAGCTGTGTTTGATTATACTGATGGACTTGATTAGGAAAGCCACACACCTGTCTAATACCTTACAGCTCACAGTGCATGTCAGAACAAATGAGAATCATGAGGTCAAAGGAACTGCCTGAAGAGGCCAGAGACAGAATTGTGGCAAGGCACAAAAAAAAATTCTGCTGCACTTAAGGTTCCTAAGGCCACAGTGGCCTCCATAATCCTTAAATGGAGACGTTTGGACGGACCAGAACCCTTCCTAGAGCTGGCCGTCGGCCAAACTGAGCTATCGGGGGAAGAAGAGAAAGACAGCCTTGGTGAGAGAGGTCAAGAAGAACCCAAAGATCACTGTGGCAGAGCTCCAGAGATGCAGTCGGGCGTTGGGAGATAGTTGTAGAAAGTCAACCATCACTGCAGCCCTCCACCAGCCGGGGCTTTATGGCAGAGTGGCCCGACGGAAGCTCCTCCTCAGTGCAAGCACATGAAAGCCCGCATGGAGGACGCCAAGATGGTGAGAAATAAGATTATCAGGTCTGATGAGACCAAGATAGAACTTATTTTGGCCTTAATTCTAAGCGGTATGTGTGGAGAAAACCAGCCTCTGCATCACCTGTCCAATACAGTCCCAACTTTGAAGCATGGTGGTGGCAGCATCATGTTGTGGGGGTGTTTTTCAGCTGCAGTGACAGGATGACTGGTTGCAATCGAGGAAAAGATGAATGCGGCCAAGTACAGGGATATCCGTGACGAAAACCTTCTCAAGAGTGCTCAAGACCTCAGACTGGGCCGAAGGTTTACCTCTCAACAAGACAATGACCCTAAGCACACAGCTAAATAACGAAGGAGTGGCTTCACAACAAATCTGTGACTGTTCTTGAACGGCCCAGCCAGAGCCCTGAATAAACCCAATTGAGCATCTCTGGAGAAACCTAAAAATGGCTGACCACCAACGTTTACCATCCAACCTAACAGAACTGGAGAGGATCTGCAAAGGAGGAATGGCAGAGGATCCCCAAATCCAGGTGTGGAAAAACTTGTTGCATCTTTCACAAAAAGACTCATGGCTGTATTAGAACAAAAGGGTGCTTCTACTAAATACTGAACAAAGGGTCTGAATACTTAGGACCATTGTGATATTTCAGTTTTTCTTTTTTAATAGATTTACAAAAATGTCAAGAATTATGTGTTTTTCTGTCAATATGGGTGCTGTGTGCTGACATTAATGAGGAAAAAAAATTAACTTAAATGCTTTTAGCAAATGGCTGCAATATAACAAAGAGTGAAAAAATGTAAGGGGGTGATTCTGACTCAATTTCCGACAAACTTGCTATATAAATATATAATACATATGCACAGAGAGAGGATGAGGAAGGGATAATAAAATATAAACATAAATAAAAAATATGTATAAATATATATTTGTTATTGCTAGTGATCAAAGAGACTTTCAGCATATTTTTGCGAGTTTCAGCATTTGCTTTCAGAGTCTGAAAAAAAAGATAAAAAAAAAAAGGTTATTTGAAATAGAAATCCTGTGTAACATTATAAATGTCCTTACTGTCACTTTTGATCAATTGAATGCAACCTTGATGAATAAATAAAAGTATTAATTTCTTTACAAAATAAAATAAAACATATAAAATGTATATATATACAGTGGGTACGGAAGTATTCAGACCCCCTTAAATTTTCACTCTTTGTTATATTGCAGCCATTTGCTTAAATCATTTAAGTTAATTTTTTTTCTTCTTTAATGTACACACAGCACCCCATTTTGACAGAAAAACACAGAATTTTTGAAATTTTTGCAGATTTATTAAAAAGAAAAAACTGAAATATCACATTTACATAAGCATTCAGACCCTTCACTCAGTACTTAGTTGAAGCACCTTTGGCATCAATTACAGCCATGGAGTCTTTTTGGGAAAGATGCAACAAGTTTTTCACATCTGGATTTGGGGATACTCTGCCATTCCTCCTTGCAGATCCTTCCAGTTCTGTTAGGTTGGATGGTAAACGTTGGTGGTCAGCCATTTTTAGGTTTCTCCAGAGATGCTTAATTGGGTTTAAGTCAGGGCTCTGGCGGGGCCATTCAAGAACAGTCACAGAGTTGGTGTGAAGCCACTCCTTCGTTATTTTAAAAAAATTTTAGCTGGGGCTGTGTGCTTAGGGTCATTGTCTTGTTGGAAGGTAAACCTTCGGCCCAGTCTGAGGTACTGAGCACTCTGGAGAAGGTTTTCGTCAGGATATCCCTGTACTTGGCCGCATTCATATATCCCTCGATTTGCAACAGTCGTCCTGTCCCTGCAGCTGAAAAAAAACCCACAGCATGATGCTGCCACCACCATGCTTCATTTTTGGGACTGTATTGGACAGGTGATAAGCAGTGCCTAGTTTTCTCCACACATACCACTTAGAACTAAGGCCAAAAAGTTCTATCTTGGCCTCATCCGACCAGAGAATATTATTTCTCACCATCTTGGAGTCCTCCTTGTGGGCTTTCATGTGTCTTGCACTGAGGGGGGGCTTCCGTCGGGCCACTCTGCCATAAAGGCCCGAATGGTGGAGGGCTGCAGTGATGGTTGACTTTCTACAACTTTCTCAGATCTCCCGACTGCATATTCTGGAGCTCAGCCACAGTGATCTTTGGGTTCTTCGTTACCTCTCTCACCAAGGCTCTTCTCCCCCGATAGTCAGTTTGGCCGGACGGCCAGCACTAGGAACGGTTCTGGTCGTCCCAAACATCTTCCATCTAAGGATTATGGAGGCCACTGTGCTCTTGGGAACATTAAGTGCAGACCCCCCCCCACAGACCTTTTTTTTTGTACCTTGGAGATCTGTGCTGCCCACAATTCTGTCTCTTGAGCTTTAGGCAGGTCATTGTGCCTCATGATCTCCGGTTGACGCCCGGCTGTTCGCGCGGCTGCGCTTGCAACACACCGCACGCGTGGTGCTCGCTTTTGTCCCTCAATGTCATTATAGATAACACACACATTTTCACCGCGGGAGTACTAGGAGGCTGTTCACCCATCCAAGAGGCATCCCATTCGAGAGACATGAGACGAAGACACACGCCTGCGCCGTCTAAAATATAGAGTGTCACACAGAAGGGTCTGAAGACCCCTGTGATACTTGCGTTTTGTGTTGTTTAATAAATCCACTGGCAAAACATCGGAAGGCGTACAGCAATTCTGTTGATGACAGGTGGATGGGAGTGAGCCCCGGGTGTGTGTACATTAATGATGAAAAAAATTTAACTTAAATGATTTTTAGCAAATGGCTGCAAAATAACAAAGAGTGAAAAATTTAAGGGGGTCTGAATACTTTACGTACCCACTGTAAGTATACTATTATAGATTCACAACATTTAATATAATAAACATTTATGCTGAAATAAAATATTAATTTCTTATAAAATAAAGAAATCATATCAAATAAATGTATATTACTATGTGTATACTTTTTATGATTCAGAAACATTTAATCAATAGTATGTGTTGTAGGCTGCAACACGTTTTTATTTTCTTCTAGGTCTCCAGTGTGAAAAGTGTTGGCCCCCTTCCTGATTTATTATTTTTTTGCATGTTTGTCACACTTTTAATGTTTCAGATCATCAAACAAATAAAAATATTAGTAAAAGATAACACAATATGCAGTTTTTAAAATGAAGGTTTTTATTATAAAGGGAAAACAAAATCCAAAACTACAAGGCCCTGTGTGAAGAAGTGTTTGCCCACTGTTAAAACTGTGGTTTATCACACCTGCGTTCAATTTCTCTAGCCAGGCAGGCTGCTATGGCCACAGCTGTTGTGATAAGCAAATGTGTCTTTAAATTATGACGACCCCCCCCCCTGTTTTTTATCACAGTGAAGTAGACCAAAAGATCCTCAAAAGCTAGAAATCATGCCGAGATCCAAAGAAATTCAGAAACAAATGAGAACGACAGTAATTGAGATCTATCAGTCTGGAAAAAGGTTATAAAGCCATTTCTAAAGCTTTGGGACTCCAGCGAACAACAGTGAGAGCCATTATTCACAAATGACAAAAACACGGAACAGTGGAGAACCTTCCCAGGAGAGGCCGGCCAACCAAAATTACCCCAAGATCACAGCGACGACTCATCCAAGAGGTCAAAAAAGAACCCAGAACAACATCTAAAGAAATGCAGGCCGCAATTGCTCAGTTAGGTCAGGTTCCTGACTGAATGGCAAAAAAATGGTACTGCATGGCGCAGTTCCAAGTACGACACACCCCCGCTGTGACGACAAAAACGACACTAACAGGCCCGTTCGTTTTGCCAGAAAAATTGTATGATCCCCAAAGACTTTTGGGAAGGACACTATCTTTTTTTTTTATTTGTTGGACTGACGGATCAAGTTGAACTTTTTTGGAAGTGTGTGTGTCACACATTCCGGTCCTAGCGTAAAGGTAACACTGCAGCTGCAAAGCACCCACAAGAACATCATTCCAACAGTAAAATAGGGTGGTGGTAGTGTGATGGTCTGGGGACTGTTTTGCTGCTTCAGGACCTGGAAGACTTGCTGTGATAATGGAACCATGAATTCTGCTGTTTAAAAAAAATCCTGAAGGAGAATGTCTGGCCATCTGTTTGTGACCTCAAGCTGAAGCGAACTTGGGTTCTTCAGCAGGACAATAATCCAAAACACACCAGCAAGTCCACCTCTGAATGGTGAAGAAAACGAAATGAAGACTTTGGAGTGGCCTAGTCAAAGTCTTGACCTGAATCCTATTGAGATGCTGTGCATGACCTTAAAAAGGCGGTTCATGCTCGAAAACCCTACAATGTGGCTGAATTAAAACAATCCTGCAAAGAAGAGTGGACCAAAATTCCTCCACAGCATGTAACAGACTCATTGCAAGTTATCGCAAACGCTTGTTTGCAGTTGTTGCTATAAGGGTGGCCCAACCAGTTATTAGGTTTAGGGAGCAAACACTTTTTCACACAGGGCCATGTAGTTTTGGATTTTGTTGTCCCTTAATAATAAAACCCTTCATTTAAAAACTGCATGTTGTGTTCACTTGTGTTATCTTTTACTAATATTTAAATTTGTTTGATGATCTGAAACATTAAAGTGACAAACATGCAAAAAATATTTTCACACCACGTATAATAAAAAAGTTGTTCTTTGAAAGGAAAATGAAACAAAGCAAACATTCTATAATCCATTTAAATTTTTGCTAAATAGAAGTATTGAAGTATTTTCACAAGTTGTCTCACACACACACACATACATATATAAATTCAATAAATTAATAAATTTTTTGGTGTTGAATTGGGAAAAAGCTAGGCCTGTTTAAAAGTAAACACTGAAAAGTAAACCGAGCATGTGTCTGAATAATCTGAAATGAGATTTTAAAAACCCCAAAGAGATTTGTTTTTTTGGGGGGATTTCCAATAAATGATCTCTTCAGATTATCCACATATATAAATGTGTTGAGAGCACCTGCGAGATGAACCCAGAGTGGCTCTGAGCGCCGCTGGCTGATAAAGACGGCCTGTTTCATTGGCAGGCGTTGTTTTGTCCTGATGTGCTGTTAGCCGGCTCTCACCTGGGACCGGTGATAGCTTATCAAAGCCCGAGCAGTTCCTTTCCAGCTCCGCCAGATAATAGAGGCTTTCAGCGCTGTTGAGTGGCAGCGGGGGGAACCATGGGAACCAGCGGTCAGCTGACAGCTAGATGGACAGCTTGACTGCTTTTGCAGCATCATGGGAAATAGCTGTCACCTGGGTTGCCATTGCCCGCAGAGATAACCTTCATTGTGACAGCATATACAAAGATTGTGTTTGTCTCGGGTTTTGTGGAAGCCCTTGACTGGGAAGCTAATGCAATGGATCTTTCATTAGGGATGATCAATGCTTTAATTGATTATTGAGCCTTATTTGACACGGAACCAAGAGTGCAACAGCATTTCCATGAATCGTGGATTGTGACTGGTGACTTAGCACGCTAGGTGCGAATTTAGCAGCACTTTGGAATGACTGGGCTTTTACCAGCTGCGCTAAAATAACCAGACAGCAATAATATAAAAATAGCAATAAGGTATGAGGCCTTGTGAATATAGCTGAGTGACAATTTTTTATTTTAGTATTCATATACTATTATTGTATTTAATCTCTTTTTTTTTTTTTACATTTTAGTAATTTTATTATGTGCTTTTTACATTTTTTTAGTCACTTACATTTTTATTTCCCTTTATTAATATTTATTTTTTTACAAATTTTAGTACTTAAACATATTTATTATGCCTAGCAACTTGTTATTTTAGTATTTATCTTTTATTATGGTATTTATTCATATATTGTAAGTTATTATTATTATTATTAAATTATTATTAATGATGATTTAATAATTCAACTCGAGCGTATGTATTTCGGTGGGAACATTTAAATGTTTGTGTAAGTATTAAGTGCAAGTTTAATAATATTATTTCATTAATGAAATAAAAATAAATGAGTGTCCTGCAAATAAAAATTTAATATTAAGATGTAAAGGAAAGATTGGAATTCAATATTAAATGATTAAACAGGAATAAATGAAATAAAATTAATGAAAATAATAATTAAAAATGTTTAATTCGAGCATTAGACTGGATACATTTTTCACATTATGGAATCTTAATTTTCCACCAGTAAAACGGCCCATTCTTTTCATCAAGGCTCTTCCTCTCATCAGCGCCCTCATGTTTAGCAGTGGCTCATTCACTCTTTGTGGCAATATTGTGGCTTGATTTTGTCACAGCTGGGATGTGTGTTTTTTCATAGGGGCCGTGTGGACGGCTGTGGTTCTAGTTTAGATTCCTGGCCTGTTTTCACTGGCATTTGTCTTTGATTGAATCCGTCAGCTGTAATCAGTGGCATTGTACATCCATGACCTGTCACTAGGGGCATCTGAACTCTGCCGTGGAAGTGAGTGTAGTTGGGATGTAGTCAAAATATCATGCTTTGTTTTATTGGAGAACTCTTTGATACTGTATTTTTGTAAGTATTTTGTGTTAGCTGGAGTATTTCCTACATGCCTGTACTTCAATTCACAGCAGCGGCCGATGCTGTTTGAAGTTTGAAGGTCATTCTTTAAAGTAGTAAATATGACCAAAATACTATATCATGCTATGTGAGTAATTGTAATTATGTAAAAAAAAAATGGTCAAAAGTTGTATTGAACGTGCACTTGTAGTGTACTTCAAATCTTAAAAGTATATTTTAAAAAACTACTTGCAGATAATATTATATTAATGAAATAAAAGGCCACTTAAATGTACTCAAAGAGAGACAATTTCATGACTGTTTCTTAACACGCTGAAGTACACTTTGAAAAAAGTGCAGTTTATAATGTCAGATTAAAGGTTTCATTTAAAGTACATTTGACTTAGTTTGTAATTCACAGTTGGATAGTTAGCTATAAAAACAGTAGAGAGGAGCTTATTTACTGCTAATTATATATGAATAAATCTGTCATGAACACAAGTTTGTTTTTTGTTTTTTTATGAAAAATATCTTATCTGCAATTGAGTTGTATACAAACGTTTTTATTTGAGTGTGATTTTAAATAAATAGCATTGAATATAATAGTTTTGTTGTTCATTTTAACCTCTAATATTTTGTATCAAATGAGAGGGTTCCCTGTGTAGCTTACAATATTAGTTGGGAGAGATTTTCTTTTCTTCTTATCGGTATCGGCATCAGCAGATATCATTCTGAATAATCAGCTATCGATAACGGCTGAGAAATGTAATTCGGTGCATCTCTAATAATACATATTTATTTAATTGCAATAACCCTACAATTAAGTGTCTGAAAACATTACATTCAGTTCACACTTAAGTTCTTGAAAGTATATTATTTCCACAATAATTACTCTTTTTGAAAGTATGCTAATGTGTACTTTTTTTCACAAGGGTATATATCAAAATACAGTTAATGTTATAGGAAATTCAATCTGACAATGATTTATATGTTACCTAACCATACAATAAATCCTGTTTTTAATAATCTAGTGAATGAAATACTTTAAAACTGAATGGTACGTCATCTCAATTTTATATTTTATATGGAACTTGATGGTTGTGAATCAGAAGATAAGATTAGTCACCAGTAAAAAACTAAATATAAACAGTATTATATAACCATAAATATTTCAAACGTGTACATAATTGTAACTGCACATCAGTTATGTATCATAGGCTATTTGTGATAACCTACATTTACACATGTACAAAGCTCTAGAATGTACTTTTTGTATTCAAGTTGGTTTGTTATGTTTTTAAAAAACTTATAAACTTATAAAATTTAATGACTTTAAAAATGTCATGTGGTGTAACCAAATATGTATATATACCAAGTATCTTAAACATTATCATTTTAAAAAGATTTCTTAATTGTGCTTTTCTTTTTCAAATATCATGAAATATTAATTCATAAATATCACATTTTTGGGGGGAGTCACACCACATGACATTTTACTTTGTTGGTTGCACCACATGACTTTGATTTGGCGGACAAAATAAATAATAATATTTGCTTTTTTATAGATTTTTTTTCTTATTTTAATTAGGCTCCTTTCTTTATTATGGTATTCAGACAGTTGTACCACCCTGACATTTTTGACTTTATGTCCTCCAGAATATGAATAATTTAAAATAATATAATAGTATCAGACAAAAAGCAGCATGTCGCAATGTGTGAAACTAAATCGCTCCCATTACTACAGTGAAAGCACATTCACAATAGTAGGCCGTATTTGTCTGCTTGGTGTCGAATTCTTTATTTTTAACGTTTGAAAGATTCCAAAAATACTATTTAACAGCATCTGTTGTCCATATTGCTATCAGCTAACACCATTCATGACCTTAATTCTTATGTAAAACCTTGTTAGTTATTCCCAAGATATTAAGGCCTTTGTATCTGCTCGCGGTCTGACTTTCAAGGAATAGCGTTCGGGTTGATGTCGCAAGGAGTGCCATTGTTAGGAAACAAGTTCTTTAAATGTGCTAAATTCTTCAGCCCCCGAAGGTAGAACACACACCTCTCTTTGTGATGCAGCACTGCCGAGGAATATTGAGCCGAGGTGCCAACCGCTCCACAATGCTCTTCAGATGGGCCGCACAAAGACTCCTCTCACAGCATGACCCAAAAATGGCTGTAATGGACCTTTTTGCTGTGCTAATGTGGGCCGAACTGTCATGCAGATCTACGTACAACTGCTACTCTCCGCCCTGCAGCAAAAACCGCTTTTGTTTTAAACTTGTAGCTTTGGGGGTAATTCAGCTAATTGCTTGACAGGTTCTCACTCCGAGGGAGATTAGGAAGTCTTTGGCGGCTTCTGCGGTGACTTAGCGCTGCAACAATTTGTACTAATTAGGATCCATAGAAAAAAAACCCCAAAGCTAATATGGGATTTGCTAAGCATCTTAACTTTATTACTGGCTTGGGCTATGCTGATAATAACGCAACAATGGTGTACATAAAAGAAAGGGATTGTGTAGAGGAAATAGTGCTTTGTTAGTTGTATAGATTTTTACAGAGATTACCTCAATCCACCTGCATCTTAAGTAATAAGTAATAACATATTTTCTTTACACCTTAAATACTACATACATAAAAAGAAAAGAAAAGAAAAAAATCGCAAAATATCATTGTGTTTTTGGTGAGTCACACCAAATGACATTTTACAACTGAACTAACTTGCCATGTCAAAAAAAAGTCAAAATTATATATATATATATATATATATATATATATATATATATCCCGCATGTTGGTTGGCTACATGACTAAGATTTGGCAGAAAATATTTATATTTTTTAAAGAAATACAAATAAAACAACTAGCCAAACTTCTTAATGAGACTTCCTTTAAATAATTTAATAAGGTTTTCTCCTTCATTATAAATGTTGGATGATTAAAAAATTCATTACACTGATCATCATAACTTATCATACAAAAAATAATCCTGGAAAGTTTATTCTTGTGTTTTTGCATCTATTTGATTTAGTTAGTCATAATTTCAGTATATATTTATTCAAATTCTTATCATTCAAGTTAAGTTAAGTATGAACATACTTTAAATAAGGTTGTGGAACAAGCAAGATTAAATTATCTTAAATGTGAGATTGCTTTAATAGATTGAATGACAAATAAATAAACCTGGTTATTGTGTATTTAAAACAAATTCAGTTTATTAGTACTATTACATACATTTAATTCTTGTTTAATTTGTATATAACTGGCAAACATTCATTGCATTATGTTTATTAGTTTAAGATTAAAATAGTGTAATCCAGATTTTATATGCAAATATATGCAAATTTGTGTGTAGAAGTGGTGTAAGTTATTTTACATATAAATTGATATATTAAGTGACATAGTTGATGAAAACTCTGAACGTTTAGTCCTCTCCAGTGTTATTTTAGCATTTATGGACAATTATAGTTTTTAATTAACATTTTGAATTAGCTTTTAATTTTAGGTTATTTTTTAGTAATTTTCTGTGTGCTTTTGTCATTTTTATTCTTGTTTTATATTAATATATTTAGGCTTATTTAATTTTTTATTTCAGTTTTAGTTTGTCCAATTTTATTATTTTATTTATTTCCATTTTCCAGTTCAGCAATTTCAGTGCTTCAACTTATTTCAACATTTCTAATTTTCATTTACTTAATTTTTTTCATCTAATATTTCCATATTATCTCAGCTTTATTTCAATTAACTCAAATGTTTTTAATAGTTTTAGTTGTAGTCAACGAATGCTTTTCACTCAAGATATATTATTCAAGAAAAAGAAGGTAAAACGTTTAAATTGTTAAAATGGTTGCACACATTATAAAAATTGTTTAGATTAGACGTCTAACATTTCAGCATTTTTAAGTTTGACATCAATCAAGCTAATGGTTGTGTACTTAGCCGGATGGCCGCCGGGTCATGCAATTACCCCTTGAAAATAAAGTCCAGCAGCCTTTAGGGGGGGTGGAGTATTAGCACTAATTAAAGTAAGTAGTAACACCTTCCTCCAGCTGCAGGAAGTCAAGGGGTGAGGACGAGACGCTGCTGAGGCCAGAGTAGAGATCTCAAACCTCCAACAGGAGGGCTTATGTGGCTGTTTACTCACCAGGGGTGATGAAGAGGAAACTTGCCGGAGATATCACGGCAACAGTGACTGTTTATACATTAGGCAAGGCATGTCGTCTTGTTTTCTTCAGATTTAGGGGGTGGGGAAAGAGAGTCCCAGGGGACAATTAAGGACTCGTGTGGCTGCAACTCATTCACTCAATGTATAATGACTTTACAGTTGCTGTCGATGTAGTAATGTAATAATATAGTGTGGGGCTCAATATGTCTGGACTGGGGTTGCCAAGTATTCTGTATTCGGTGAAGTAGGTTATTTTTTGTTTTGAAAATGTTTTTAATAAACATTCGTACCAGATGGTGGCCCGTATGATCAATACTAATGACAATGGAGTGACCCTAAAAGTATTGGGGCATTTAAGTCAGACTTACTGTAAAATGTCTGAATGTCAAAGCAAGTATTATCTGCAAACTGACATTTGATCTTTCCTCAAAACTACCTTTTCTGAGCCATTTTTTATTTAGTTGATTTTTTAATTATTTTTAGCTGATTTTATTAGATTTTCAAGTTCACGCAGGTGTGCAGAAGAACTACAGGTGTAGAAAATCACATTAACTATCAACACTTAAAATGAGAGGATCTAATACAACCCTGAAAAAATGGTTTTGAGAAGATTTTCCTTCTGGGTAGATAAGAAACAATTTTTCAGTCAAATTGCTTGTCAATTTAAATTTCACAAAAATTTGAAAATTATAATTGACTGGTCAAAAGTATGTTCACACAAGGGAATTAAAAAAAGTGCACTTGAAGTAGAAAAAATGCCTGAACGTGTTTCTGCTAACATTGTACTGATCTTATTTATATAGCTGTCTATGTTATGAAGTTATAAATGCACACACACACACACACACACAGGTTTGTTTTTGTGAAAAGTGGGGACATCCCATAGGCGTAATGGTTGACTACTGTTACAAACTGTATGGTATTGCCCCTACACCACACCCACCCCTGAAACTACTCCGTTACAGGAGACTTGTGCTTATTTAAACTTTTCATACATCCATTCTGTGTTGACTTTATAAGAGTTTTGAAAGATAAGTGGGGACATGGGGTTGGTTTAATGTCCTGAAAAGCTCACCTTCTCCTTGTATATACCCTTATGTTCACTACCCTTTGTTCATTATACAAATTTATTGTCATCATTTGTCACAAAAAAACGACAGCCACACCACACACACACACCACCAACCACACACCCACAAAAATCTAACACACTCACACACTCACACACTCACACAACCCCACACATCACACACACACACTTCCACACACCATCACACACGACACACACACACACACACAACAGCACACACACACACACACACACCTACCATTCAAAAGATTCAAAACCATCAACGGTTTTGTGCAAGAAAGGTTTCTATTCTATTATAATTTATAAGTAGCACAAGTAACACATTACATTAAATGTGAATTTTTCAAGTTGAAAGCCTGAAATAGTAACTTGAAGATTTTTACTCTATCTATCTATCGAGCTATCTATCTATCTATTATCTATCTATTATTAGCTATCTATCTAATACTTCTTTCAGCAAGGATGCATTGAATTGATCAAAAGTGGCATTAAAGACTTGTATAATGTTGCATAACATTTATTTTTCAAATAAATGCTGTTTCTTTTGGAACTGTATATCATCAAAGACTCCTGGAAAAAAAAAAAATGGTGGCACAGGTTTTCGCAAAATATGAAGCAGCACACTTAAGGTTGTTAACATTGATAAATAATAAATGGTTCTTGAGCACAAAATTTACAAAGCTTGAAAAATACAATGTGCCATGCAAGTATAATTACATGGTTAAATATATTCAAATTGAAAACAGCTATTTTAAATGATAAAAATATTATAGATAATTGTACTACGGTTTTTATCAAGTAAATTACGTTTGGTAAGCATAAGAACCTTATTCAAAACTTTAAATGGGTATTGTTATATTGAATATAATATAGATAAGATATCTATATATATATAATAGTATATATATATACTTATTATATATGTGTTTTTTTTTCTGGACAAATTGCAGTAGTCTTTTTATAGTTACACCAGCAAGACAGTTGTGTAAAGTACCTTTATTTGAAAATATCACCGCCTTACTGTTTACAAATTAAAACATTTAATAGCCGTTTAATTTACTTCAATTTGTCACTTGCAGTAGAGTGCATGCTAGTCGGCTGAAATGAATAACTTGCATCATAATTTAGTATTGGTAATTATTTTGACTGTCTACAAATGTTATGATTGTCATATGTATAGATACAATTTTGATTAATTGATTAGCCAGAGCACCTACCGGCCGCCCAACTGCACCATGTTATGAGAGATAATGATCTGGACATGCTAATCACACAATGCTTTTGTGCTGGAATTCTTGACGTAAGTGATGAATGATGCTCAGATTCCTGCTGGGTGAAACAAAAGCAGAACTCCTGCCTCACCTTGTCGAGCGGCTTGTTTGGACTAGAGACTTGAAGGAGGTGTCAAAGTGTGCCTCTCAACTGTAAGGAGCTTTCCTCTGGAGCAGCAGGCCCTCGTTCACACACAGATAATCACATCCCTCTGTCCTGGACCTGTGGAGCTCCCACACACTACATACAGAGACCTAACCTGTCCTTCATCGTACACTGATACACTTACAGCTATTTGAGTGTTTGCACAGATTTTGATGTCTAAGCATAACAGAGAACATAGTAACCAATGTAATGTTGATAAGGGGTAGTAACTTTAAATTATTGATAATGTAGGTGCAGTTTATGTAACTACTAAATAATTCTAAGTTTACAAAAGTAGGTATGTTTTCCTTAGTAATTCATCTGCTATGTAAAAATGTACATGTGTGAATTTGACAGATCCAAACTAAACTAAACCGGACGTGAAGAGATGGAGGAGATTGTATCTTTGTGTTTGCGGACGGGCTTATATCTGACACCAGGTCAGCGACTGGGACAGGCTTGACCTCTGATTCATCAGCCTGTTGATGGGCGGCCTTGAGAGAGATCCTATTTACAAAAATGGCTTTTGAATCAGTACAGCCTTGACATCAGAGTCACGTTGCATGATTCTCCCTTTATTGCATTAAACCGCATTAAATCATAATGTGATTTCTCACCCATTACAATAATATAAATGTGTGTTTTCAGATAAACTAGACTGCATACGTATGAATTGAAATGAAAAAAAGAGGAAGGTGGAAGATTTCCATGGAAATGTGAAGCAGCTGTTTGAGTCTAAAAATAGCTTCATTACCATGACCAGATCCTGAGACCTATTTATGTATTCATTAAGCGAATGAACAATTAAAGTGCACAGATTGGCACACGGGAGGTGGGAGCCAGCATGGGGTTTGTGTCAACACTGCTGACGTCTCCTCTGCTCTTATCCAGTTGTTGATATTCATTTTGAGTGTTCCCCACTGAGATCCATTAATAAAACATAGGGGAAAATATCTCGTCCTTCGGCACAAAAGATAAAACAAATCAAAGATGTTTTGGAGGAAGAGCACATTGTCTAATCTTTAATCACGTTCAGTGTTTTTGTTCAAAAGTTCAAATGTGAAATTTTGGCAAATGATTTGATTTGAAAGTTGACTTTATAAGAATAATGATAAAATTGTAATAAAATCCTGAAGCAATCTCTTTGAAATTATGCAATGTACTCTTAACTTCTTAGATATCCCCAGTATTTTGTACCCTCCAGTTCAATGCCAAAGCCTATTTTGTTACCTCTGACATTTGCAATGTAGCTTTCGTTGGGTTTGAAAGGAGGTAGAAGGGATGGGACAGTTCTCCAAGACTTGAGAAAGTCTTCTC
>JADLZN010006687.1:0-102500 GCA_018155175.1 Sinocyclocheilus anophthalmus | reverse complement strand
TGTAAATACTTTGTTAAAAAAAAAAAAAAAGTGCATGATTATATTTTGCACATTATACTGGATACATGCTACACCGTGGACATTTATGTTCAATATTACAAAAGTGTGCTAGTGTCAATCTGAAAACTTTCAAAATCTGAACACTTCTGAAACTTTTTGGAGATATTTCTGTACTTATGGACTGTTACCCTGTTTGGCCTGGATTCAGCACTCTGCTGCGAATGCTGGGAAGGCACTGCTGTTGATATAATAGAGCAGATCTGCTTCAACTGAACACAATGCCGTGTTAAGACCTGATCTGAGCTTGACTGTCACAGCCAAACGCTGCATATCAGAGAGCGCCACAGGAATACAGGCCATCCAGCACTTCAGACCATCCCTCATGAGCAGAGGATAGAGAGAGATAGGATTAGAGGGAAAATCATATAAGCAGTTAATTGATCAACAATACCTTTATTCAGAGGATGTTGGATCAGAAACTGAGAGCTGCACACGCCAAAAGAGGAATGCTGGGATGCAGGGTTTTTGTCATTTAACTTTGAATTGAATCCCTTTAGAGTTCTTGACATTTTATATTAATGTTACACATATTGTATTTAAAATCAGATTACATTCATAATAACACTAACAGAGTGTATTGATGTTTACAATGAAATATTTACAACACATATTATTTGTTCATGAGGTATTATGCACATATGTAATTACTGTGTAAAGTTAGCATTTTGTTTAAAACAAGGTTGATTTGCTGGGATCTAGCTTTTTCACTTTGCATACTTTTCATAATTTTGTTGTATTTATTCAATGTAAGTGTACATACAATTTTATAATAACTAACACAATCTATTTAGAAGTTGCTGAACATAGTTCTATATTTGATATCTTGTTCATTAGTTATTACACAGTAGTTACACATGCAGTTACAATGTTATAAACACTCATTTAAAGTTTTTTTAATTTTTTTTTATAATAATCATGCATCTCTCATCTGAGAGCATGATATTCCAAAAAGTTGCTGATATGTAGCTTTTTCACTTGACACTGAAAAAAAAAAATAATTTCATTAATTTGATTGTTTCATCTATTTAATTTAAACTAATTATAATAACACTAACAAAAACTATTTAGAAGTTGCTGGATATAATTTCATATTTAAGACACTTTGTTTATCAGTTACTAATCAGAATGTGTATCTATAATTAGCTTACGTACAAAATCAATAAATGATCAATAACAATTAACCAGATATGTATTGCATTGTTTTCTTTGCACTTCTGTAGTCTGATTTTATGACATGCTGTGTTAATCTCTAATATGCTTAAATGGAAACAAACTGAAATGGAATAGTGTCATTGAGCAGTGGTAATTGATACACGTTTGTTTGCATGCAGACCTTAGGTGAGGTTTGTGAGTGTGTGTGTGTGTGTGTGTGTGTGTGATTGAGTGGTGGGGATTTTGGTTGTGAGTGTGAGTGTTTGTGTGTGTGTGTGTTGTGTGTTGTGGTGTGGTGTGTGTGTGTGTGTTGTGTGTGTGTGTGTGTGCGTGCGTGCGTGAGT
This sequence comes from Sinocyclocheilus anophthalmus, assembly GCA_018155175.1. NCBI lineage: Eukaryota > Metazoa > Chordata > Actinopteri > Cypriniformes > Cyprinidae > Sinocyclocheilus > Sinocyclocheilus anophthalmus. The sequence goes on along the minus strand of JADLZN010006687.1, from coordinate 100,944 downwards.
GAGTGAGTGTTTGTGCGTGAGTGAGTGTGTGTGTGTGTGTGTGTTGTGTGTGTGTGTTGTGTGTGTGTGTGTGTGTGTGTGTGTGTGTGTGTGTGTGTGTGAGTGTGTGTGTGTGTGTGTGTGTGTGTGTGTCTTGTGGGATTACAGGGATTCCTGGCGCTCTCTCTGGGAAGGCTGGTCAGGATGGTGTGTCCCCAGGGTATGGCCGCAACACACTGGCTGTGTGTTCCCATATAATGAGGGTCAACAACAGTTGTTTAATTTAGCTTCCACAAAAGGCAAAAGAAACCACTGAGCATTTCAAATCTCAAAGGCCATGACTGTCACCCAAATCAAGATGTATGGATTTGATTCATGTCATGTTGGCATTCTGGGGAATATCCAGCAGGTCGAGCTTTTCCCAGAGTCAGAACCAGTAAATGGGACTTTTATGAAATGCAAGAAATCTAATTTTTAACGGTTAGTCACAGAATGAGAAAGAAACAGTGGAATTTGTCTTCCAGAAAATCCCGTCTAGTCTTTTACTGCTTTTATGTAGGATATAGATATGATTTTAGATTGTTTAGATATGATCATTTAATAGTATGATATTATACCTGTGTGCATGGAATTGCTCAGAAAGTGCTACAGACTGAAATGTCTGTCATACACAATATAACATGTATAAATTGATCAGATTCTTGCAAATTTGTCACTCAAATCTCAGGAAAAAAACCTCCCCATGAATTTAGATGTTTCATGTAAATTTAATGCACAAATAGAGAATCATAACTATAATAATACTAAAAAAAAAACTATTTAGAAGTTGCTGAACATAAGTATAGGTATTTAATACATGTTATTCATTAGTTATTACACAGTACTACATATGTAATTACAATGTAATAAACACTAGTTTAACGTTTGAGTTTTGTTTTTAAACAATAATTATACATTTCTCACCTGAGAGCATCATACTCCAAAAACAAAAGAGTGCTGGGCTCTAGATTTTTAACTTGACATTGAAAGACTGAAAGATGATTTAGCTAAGTTAGTGAAATACATTTTAAATGTCTGTTTTATACAGTATACCGTAAATTTCCACAAATTGTCCCTCAAAACTTAAAAAGAAAAAGAAAATAACAAAAAGGTTTTAAGAATCCACCTGGGCTGGATATTATATCATATGATTACTAGTATATTATTATTATTATTATTATTATATCAATGTAGCATATGTACCCTGGTGCGAAGAGTTTCATTATTTATTTGCTAGTAAATAGATTATTCACTTTAAAAATGTACCAATAATGCTAAACTTTTTTTGTGTGTTTGAAATTGTGAAGCAGTGAATTAATTGCATTATTTATCTATGTATTTTCATAAAAGATCAAAAGTGACAGACTTTGTTTGGTAGTGTTTCTTGTCCCATGTGTCTAGGTGGCACACGAGTGGCAGTGTTGTCAGTCTAGCCGTTGAGTCTGTGTCTATGCTGGGATTTGTGTAGAGGGCGAGATGATGATGTAGATGATGTATTTGTTTGTAGGGGGTGTCGGGGCTCTTTAGTGCTCGACTGAGAGGAAGACCTGCTGTAGTGATCCAGCCTGATGAAAAGTGAGGCTACCGCTGGGCGCTGAGAAAATGAGAGCCATTACTGGGCCAAAAACACTGTCATTTGGGTAAAGAATGAGCCAGCGAGAGGTGGAGATACAGAGCTTGATGTTACAAAAGGGGGGCCAAGGGGGAGACGGCAATTTTACCTGGCAGGGCTTTGAGGTGCCAGTGAAGCGCAGATGAGACTGTAATCAGAAGCAAAGGGCTTCTCGTGCTTTGTGCCGAGGTGGTCAGGGCCGGTAGAGCTCAGCCACGTTCATGGACTCTGGAGGGAATATCAGCGCAGGATTCCGAAGAAAACTCTCTTTGACTCGGTTTGGACACTTAATCACCAGATTGTGTAATAAACGTGTTGTTTGATTTGATACACTCGTTGAAAATGTTTTATGAAAACACATAACCTCAGTGTTTGTTGAGATTTCATTTGCAAAATAATCTAGATTAGCTGTACTCAACTCATCCTTACAGTTGTGACAATAATATGAATAATTACACTTGTGACCTCTATAATAATAATAATAATAAAAGATTACCTGTACTAACTAATTCTTACACTTGTGACGTCTTAATAATTATTATCTTATATTGTTGTTAGTTATTTATTATTATTATTTATATTTTGTATAAAAATAATCGTAATAATTTTTTATTAAGATCTTATTATTTCTTAGTTATTTGTATTACATTCTTAAATCTTAATGAGATACTAATATATTATTGTTGTTAGTTAGTTGTAACTATTTAATCATTTTAATAACTATTATTCTAATCGTTATTATTTAAAATTGTAAGCCCAACACAACACTCTACACTCAGATGAATGACTGGTGGGTGGTAGGTTGTTGGTTGTTGAGTAATTATCATTAGGTAATTAGTTTAAATTAATAATAAAATATTACTATAATATATTATTAACATTACAAACAAATATAATATTTTATGAACAACCAGTAATGGTCATAGTATTAATTTATACTCTTATTATAAAGTATCAAAGTAAAGTTTCTATATAGTATTATATATGAGTATGATTTTCTGAAGAAATTGCGAGTGTTTCGTTGTTTGTTCGCTTCAAGCAATCCATCACAGTCCTAGGGTTTTGTTGCCAGTGCTTTGCTGTGCAGTTGCTAAGGTGTTCTGAGTGTTTTAGTGTGTTGCTAGGGTGTGGCCATGGGGTTGCTAGGGTGATCTAGGTTGGTGTTTACTGGCTGAAGTTTACAGGATGTCTTTACCTGTTATACTGTCCACATACAGAAACTCATATTTGACGAATTAGTGTTAGTATAAGCACCAGCAATAGTGGCTTTATTAAATATTATTCTAAAAAAATAACAATATAGTTCATGTTAAATATAAATAAACGTGTTTGAAAGTGAGTGAATCTGTATATTGTAGATTCCGGTGAAATTCCAATCAAAGGTCGCTCATCATTTGTTACCCTCAAGTTTCAATTTCACCACAATTTCTTGTGTATTGAAGAGAAAAGGGATTTAATTTGAGCACTTTTCTAATTGATGGAGCTCATTTAGGCTGGTTGTGAATGACAGGAAACGCTCGCGAGTCGCAGCACTTCTTGTTTACGGAGCTGAATCTCAAATCACTCTCTGCCTCCACATCTGTCATCTTTAGGGTTAAAGGACACAGATGGCAGCCTCGCTGGCATTCAACCAAAGCGCCGCGTGCCAACTGGATGCCAGGCTGTGAAGAGGGAAACTGTTAACTGTCTCAGGTCTCTGTGTCACCAGATGTCCCTCGAATGTTCTTGAGCGACAACTTATGTTGTTGCAATCTTGGTTTTAATCACTCTCATTTATCCGAACGGCCCTCCAATAGCTTTGAATAGAAAATTAGGCATCTCAGCGAAGGCTTGAATCAGGATAAATCATTTAAGGATCTGGCACATAAACTTGTCTCGTATCGCCGGGCGGAAATGGAGCGAGCGTTTGATCGCTGCTGATATGAGGGCGTTCGACACTAATCGCGTGGCTAAGGCCGTTTGTTTTGCTGACTGGCCGAGCTTTAGGCCTCTTCTGGACTTCAGTCAAGTCGACGCTCGTGGTTTTGATCTTCAATATTAAGTCTATTTAAGCGATAATTGAAGTCGCTAAACCGCACGGCCCTTCGTGTCCATCCAACACGCCGCAGTAAATGATATACCTCGCGGTGTAAATGCTGTGCTGAAATTTGAAAGCATATTAGTGTTATCCCTTCCCCTCAGGCAATTGGTCTTTTATGCCGTCAGATTCTGGCTTCTGATAATATTAAGTGGAATTTGCCTCTCGTATCTGCAAAAATGGCTTCAACCGCTAACACATATGAATATGTTAATGTCGCGTAGGGGAAATCTGCCTTTTTACTGAAAGAATGACTGATCCGTCCCAAAGATCTTTAAGGTAAAATTAAAGCAGCCCTCATATTTAGCATCTATTTTGTCCTTTAGATGGAGGAATTTGAATACGACTAAATTGCATTTTCTTTAATATCTCCTCTCGAAATTAGACCATCTGGCTTGGAGTCGTATTCGTTTTTGATCATGTTTTGAAACGCATTCATTTTTAATGCAGGGCTTAAACTAAAATATTATTCTGCATGGCCTCTTTTCTGGGATTTGTTTCATGCTTCTGTTGCTTTTATTGTTCACTCTTGAAAATAAATGTTCTTTATTGGCTTTGATGGTTCCGTGAAGAACCTTTCAAATCCATGGAACCTTTCAATTTTCAGAAGTTTCTTTTCTCAAAATAAGAAAAAAAAATAGTTCTTTCACTGAAAGAAAAATAGTACTTCTGTGGCATCACTGCAAATCCCCTTTTTTGGAACCAGTGTTATTTTAGTATCACTGACGGTAGATGTTTGTAATTTGTTGATTGAGTCTTTGCTCCCGGTTTCGTCCTTGTTGCCCAATTTCAATTTGTCATTCTACTTATTTGTTTGTTTGTTTGTGGCTTTATTTTGTGTTTTTGTCATTTTTTTTGTAATATCGATAAATATGTCTATATAGTGTTTATGAACGTTTATTTCAGTTTTAGTTTGAGTTATTCAAGTTAAACAATATATATGCATACATTTTAATTCAATTTATTTATTTATTTATTCCGTTTTTAATTACTTTTGCTGTTGCACAACGTTTTTTTCTCAGCGTAGAAGGTATTCGAATTAATGTACTCATTTTTTATTTCAAAAGGCAAACACTATTGTTTTTATGAAACTAAAGAAATGTCTTCACCTAATGCATTTCCATGTCCCCTTCTGTGCATGTGGCAATTTTTGGCAAATGCTGTCTGTGCTGTTTTACAGATTCGAAAATGCCTCAGCAAATGATCGAAATTTAATTAGCAATATAAATGCCCGAAAGAGCACATTATGTACAATTGTCTTGCTATCTTTCCAGAAATTAGTCTTTTAAAATGAATTTGCTGTATTAATCATCTTCCAAATATTTTTGATCACTGAATTAATAGTTCTCCATCCTGTTTTCTTTTTTTAGCGTTACCTCACCGGACTCTTCTGTACAGCGGTGTTCTGCCTGAGCTTAATTTATGCGACACCGGCCCGGTCCCTCCGCCTATTCCTGTTGCTATAGGACACTCTCGAGTTTTCCTATGTCTCCGGCACACGTCCCCCACAAGGCAGTCTCGCCCGAAGATCTGCATAATGACTCTGTACTTCGGAGACTTTTGCACTCCACCGTGGTCTGGAAATTGCCTGTTGGCGCGCAGGGTCTGTGCCGGGTCCCTAGGGAACTGTGGGGTCGGTCGGTTGGCGGGTAGGACAGCGGGGGCCCGGTACCAGCCCATCGGCGGTTTATTGTGTCTTTGTGCGCCGGTCCTCAGCAGACAGAACATGCAGGGCCTCTTTTCTCTTTTCTCATTAATTTTCCAGAGCCTGCCTTCAGTTATTTATTTATTATTACCTGCCGAGGCGGCCCCTAACCGTGTGAACGCCGGAGCAAACAGGGTGGAGGAAATTAATTAATTAGGATTGGTGAAACAATTACCTCGGGCCCCTCTCAGCCAGTCAGTCAGTCATTTGCTGAAGCCTTCGCCGATTTGAGAAGCACTTTGAAGTGCTATTACACGCGGGGAGACCGCGGCTGTCACGACTTTCTGAATACGTGTGAAAGATTTGGAGTGAGTTGTACACTGGCGTCGAGCATCATTTAATCCATATGAAAGGATAAATCTGGAGACGCATCAAAACCCGGGTATAAAAGTCACTCAAGTCGGGGGCTCCTAATGCAGAGATTAATGGCATAATTGAATGTGGCGCGAGCATACGCTCGTCCCGGCCCTTATCGGAGCCCATCGCGGCCGCTCGACTGACCGCCGATGGACCCTCAGCGCTCATTGTCCTCGTGTCAGAGGCGGAAAATTCATGTGTGTCTTTGAAAAACTTTCCCCCACTCGGTCATTGATTTATTTTTTCTTTTCGCCGCTCCTATCTCCCCTCCTTTTGTTTCCTTATCGTGGCTTCAGGTTATTATGTGCAAAGTATTGACAGCACTAGAAGGCCCGTGGTCGATGGCGGGCTAATGCATCCGTAATCCCGTCTTTGTTACGGAGGAATGTTTCGCGTGGGTCTCCGATGAGAGGAGAGGTGCAAAGCTGTTGATCCAGGTTTTATTTGTCACGAAGCCCATCCATCAATCAAACCCGAGACCATCTGACTGACTGAAAGACACGCCGACTGGGCTGAGGAAATTTGATAACGCCGTATTGTCAGGCAGCTTCATGGACTTTCCCCCCCCCTCTCGATAAGAAATACATTTGACTGGAGCAGATAAGCGCACAAGGGGTAAAGCCTTAAAGAGAGAGGGTGACACGTATGCCGTAAGAGGGGGGCTTTTCTTCCTTTAAGAGCCCTGGTGTAAATGATAGGTTTGGCAAACAGGACAAACACAGATTCAAAAGCGGCAACATCCAAGTGCAATGGATATACCTAGATTATTTAAAAAGATGCCAGATAGTAACAATTCCCCATCTGTTTGTGCCGTTATGGAAATGGCATGCTAGAGTACGCCGGGAGAAGCGTAAAGCTGTGTTTTGCACCCGGGTTTAAGGTCTCTTAAGAGATGCATTTAATGCACTGGTGCTCAATGTCGCGTCACAGTAAGCTCTAAGCCAAGACAGGTAAAGGGTGTTTTTAGCCACAACACAAGGCTCTTTTTTAATAAAACCCTTTTTAATACATCAGAGGTACTTACAATAGAAGTGAGTGAAGTCAGCCGTAGACATTAAAATACTCACTGTTATAGGGTAGATGCAATATATAAGCAATATGCATGTTAATATGATTTCTGTGTACAATTGTATACAATTTTGGTAACACCTTTGTTTAAGAACCTTAGTTGCTTGTTAGCATGTGTATTACTAGCATATTGGCTGATAATTAGTACGAATAAAGAACATATTAATGTCTTATTCTGCATAACCATATTTTAGATCTCTTAATCCTAAAAACCCCATACCTAAACTTAACAACTACCTTGCTAATTATCTATAAGCAGCAAATTAGTAGTTTATTGAGGCAAAAAAAACAAAACATCATAGTTAATAGTTAGTTAATCGTGAGAGTTGGTCCCTAAACTGTGACCTCAATTTTATATCAATTCATCATGTTGCCATGACAAAATTACTGTAAAACTGATGATTTAACAGCTTTACAGCTCTAATAATACATGGATTTTAACAGGGAAAAATAATAATGTAAAGGCTCAAATTATAATGTTAACATTTTAATCTGCCCCATTCACTTCCATTGTAAGTGGAGCCTTAGAACCTGTACAAAATCAATGCATACGTACATAGATACAAATAAACCCACCTACTTCAACTTAAAATTTAAGTTTAGTTGCTGCCTTCAATTTTTAAGTGTAATCAAAGTCATTTCAACTCACTTTTTAAAATCTTGTCTAATGGAATTTTAATGACGTTTCTACAGTGTAACCTAAATATTTGCTTATTTAAAGTAAATTTACGAGTCGAAATAATTTTTGTGATAATCATTTTGAAACAACTTTAAATAGATTCATGCCTATCTGAAGTTAGAGTCAGAGCTATCCATTTTTTCTATTATCTATTTTTAAGTAGCATCAACGCTAAAATGTACTTACTTAGATCTTCAGAAGGTTACATCATTGTCCTCATTCATTAAATTAATTTCTTTCACAAACCATTCTTATTGTCGCATTCAATTTAATGCGGCAGTTAATGTAAGAATGGATTTACAATGATTCGCGCAAAAATAAGCTGGCCCATTGGTTTGGTGTAATTCAGAAATCTTCATTTATGTGTTCACTCACAGAAATTCCACCCAGAATATAATCAAAATATGTGTATTTTTATTCCAATATTAAATAGACAACAAATTTTAGCATAAACATTGAGATGTTCCTATGCGCTCAAGAATTCTTGTTCCAAACTGGGCCGTCCAGAGCATCTTCCCAACATTAGCTGCAGAGGGACGCTGACCCATAAAAAGATTCTTGAGCAAAGGCGAAGAAAGCCAAGACATTACCAGAGGGCAAGAAAATGGACGTTATTGTGACCTGTACATTAACACACTGTATGATTAAGTAAGTTTTTGTGCTGTAATGACCAGAGGCTATGGAGTCCGAAAAGAAAGGGGGAAAAAAATCAATGTAAGACTGCAGCAGATTAGCTTGACAGATTACATGCGCTCGACTGGCTCATTGTACAGTATGTCTCCTATATTCTTTAAGAAGACTTCACAAAATGGAGCTGCCAAATGGCGTATGGACTCCCGAGATCATTTTTATTGATTTTGCACAAACATCAATGCAGGACTGGGGTGGTCGTGCACTCCTCGTGTCTTGGATGTGTGTCAGGATGGGATCCAAATGCCGCTGCATCAATACTGGGTCAGATGCAGGCAGCCGTCATTGTTCCTGCTGATGGACCATCTCGTTCTTGAGATCTCCTCATCTGGAGGACAACAACAGCTCTTTGGTGACTGAGTTTTGGCAAGCCAAATAGTTCTGTTGTTGAACGAGCTGCCAAAACAGACTTGAGAGTCATGGCTTGGCTGCAATGATATAAAAATAACGTTTCTTTACACTGTGTAGAAAATGTCTCACATTTGGTTTGAAAGTCTTTTTAATATCACCATTACTTCTCAGAGGCCACAATGAGATTAAACAGAGATAAAATGGAGACGTTTAGATACTTTCCTGAGAAAAAAAAACTAGTATTCTCACTTGAGATTCAACAGAGAGCTTGACGTTGTCTAAAACTGCACTCTTGTTAAATATGTCAACCAGGACGTTTTATTGCTCAGAAGATGACTTTCTCAGAAGTCTTGATGGAGTTCTCAGTTGTGTATCATTTAAGTAGATTTAAAGGGTTAGTTCACCCAAAATTATTACGTCCAGCCTCTTTCGTTCCAAACCCTAGACCTCGTCATCTTCAGAACACAAATTAAGATATTTTTGATATATTCTGAGAGCTCTCTGACCCTCCCATAGACAGCAAGGTAACTACCACGATCAACGTCCAGAAATGTAGCTAGAAGATTGGTAAAATAATCCATGTGACATCAGGGGTTCAACCGTAATTTTACTAAGCTACGAGAATACTTTTTGTGCGCAAAAGAAAAAAAACGACTTTATTCAACATTCGGCTCCCCCACATCAACCCCTAGCGCCATTTTGGAGAATATCCACTGACGTACCGGTATTTGTTCTGTGTCATCTGGTGATGTGGAGGAGACGATTGTTCAATAAAGTCTTTTTTTTCTTTTGCGCACAAAAAGTATTCTCGTAGCTTCGTAAAATTACGGTTGAACCCCTGATGTCACATGGATTATTTTACCGATCTCCTTGCTACGTTTCTGGACGTTGATCGTGGTAGTACCCTTGCTGTCTATGGGAGAGTCAGTCAGCTCTCAGAATGCATCAAAAATATCTTAATTTGTGTTCCGAAGATGAACGAAGGTCTTACGGTTTTGGAACGACATGAGAGTGAGTAATAATGACAGAATTTTCATTTTTTGGGTGAACTATCCCTTTAAATGTATTTGTGTTAATTTATATATTTCTAGGTAACTAGAGATGTATATTTAGAAAGCTGGCATTGATGCTTCCATGAAGAACCTTTAAGATCCATGGAATCTTTCCATAGCACAAATGTTCTTTATAGTGGACAAATTGAAGAACTATTGGATTTACAGTGGATTCTTTGCACTGAGGGGAAAAAAAAGGTTTATTTTAAGACCTGTTCAGTGAAAGGTTCTTTGAGGAACCCAAAATGGTTCTTCAACACTTTATAAAAAATAAAGGCTCTTTATGATTCCATGAAGAATCTTTAACATTCATGAAACCTTTCTATTTCACAAAATATTCTTTATGTTGGAAAAAGGTTATTTAGATTATTAAAATGTTCTTCAAACTGATATAAAAAATGGTTCTTTCTATTGCATTGCTCTGAAAGACCCCTTTTGGAACTGTTCTTTTTTAGCTATAACTTTATAATATGGACTGGATTAACAATTTGGATTTGGTAGAATTTAGTAAGAAATGTTTGCACTCATCTTGTCGATATTTCCATTCTGATTGCAGACTTTGTTGTCGGAGCACAGGTTGAGACATCCCTGCAATCTTTTCTGAAACTCTAGGAAATACTAATTTTAAGATCTCATTTGTGATTTTTCTTAAGGAATTGTATGTCACATTGCGAAGACTATACTGTTCAAATAGTTCTCAATATTTGTCTCAATATTTGTGCTGTATGTTAAGAGTTGTCACATTTGTGTCTAATTTAATTTCTCCTAAGGAATGTCAGGAGAAACATTTGAGAAAAAGGTGATACTTAAGTAAAATGTCTTGATTTTTAAGCAATAAAATTGTCTATATGACCGAAGCAGAGTATGTTAAAATTACATCAATAAAGAAATGGTAAGTAACATCATCATTTGTCCAAAAATTACCTTTGATTTTGTCTTGAAACTATCTTTTTTTTGTACTAAAACTATTTTTTCTGAGTAAACTCTTCATGTCAGCACTCTCCTCTCCGCTGGAGCTGTATTAATGCCATCTATCAGCGCATGAGCAGAGCATGTAACATGATAAGAGCTGGCAGCATGATTCATTTGATTCTATTAGCAGAGTGGCAGAGTTACATGGCAGCGTTAAACGGAGCAGATGTTAACAGTGGGAGGTGATGGAACAGCTTACACACACACACACAGATGCCGCAAACTGTTGCGTGCACTTGTCAGTGAGTGTAAACGTGCGTGTGTGCTTTATGATGGCATTTAAAGGAGAGTGTCGTAACGTAGGCCATTTCCCACAGCGGAATGGACGTTCCTACACCTCCATAACTCACGTTTTCTTTGCTTTTCACACACAAGCAAACGCTTGTGATTTATCTTCCCGTGAGCCGGTGGCATTTATGGGCTAGTTGTGAAATTCTACAACTACAGTATAAACAAGGGGGAAAGAAAAGCGCAGGATGGAGAAATGCGCGTGGAGTCACGGCCGGTCCATTTGAGCACGAGACCTCCCTGCAGTTCTGTCTTGAAGTGTGTGTACATGAGTGAATGTTACTCGCGGGAGGCGCTCAAGCCTGACTCGATGCTCTGAGTTAATTGTGTTTTTTTTTTCCTGTATGAAGCTTTTAAAAATCCAATTAGGAGCTTGAGTTCATTAAGGAAGACTATTTGGAGTTTTAGGAACTATATCTTGAATGTGTCTTAAAAATGGGTGAAGCTTTGAAGTAATTTTATTTTATGATAATAATTACAGCCTTCATGTGAGCTTAGTGTCTGTCACTAAATACACACCTCCCCAGTGGAGCATTTATTGCTCAGAGGTTGCTCACAAGACTCTTAGTGTCTCAGATGTTTTTTCCCCAAATTCCTTAGGAATAAATTAAAACTACAGAGAGAAGACCCATAGGAAAGAAAAAATAATACAATTACTGTTGGACATCTCAATTGTTTCTCCAAGAGAGCAATGGGATTACTAACTACAAACTTAGACTTTTGCTCTTAAATCTCCTGATTTTTCCCAGTAATATGACATGTATCTCCTATCTTTCAGAAGATGTCTCTATAATATCTCAAAGTATGCTCAGGTTTGGCAAATATTTGCCAAGGAACTTTTTATTTCTAATTGGTTGCTATTTATAGCTCATGAGGTTTTAACTTTGTCTCAGATGTTAAACAATTGAAACAAGAAAATTGTTGATGTAACATTCATGGGAAAACAACGTCTTTATTAAAATATCTGCCGTTTTGTTTCAAACTTGATAAATCAGAGCACAGTTTGAGATACTGTTGAGATCTTTTCTGAAACTCTAAAATATAATTTGTGATTTTTTTTTCTCCTACGAGTGCTCTATTCTTTTTTCATACAAATATATAAGTCAAATACTTGTCATATATACAGTTGACTGAAAGTCTGAAAATTGTTCGAATGATGATGTCGTCTCATCTAACCACCCCAACAAAAATGTGTTTTCAGTGTAATTTAGAACAGCCTAATAGCATCTCCAAAAACTGGCCATTGTCTCTTTTTGTCTGTGATCTGGAAGGGGTGCGACACCACATTGATCTTCCTCTATTCACAAAAGCCTGGTATTTATTTTTGCTGGATTTCCCTTCGCTTGAGAAAAAGTCCACAAGATAGCTGTATTGATCCGGTGCACTGGACAGCCATCAAACCCAGTCTCTGCTCATCTCAGATGGTGGTCCAGAGCCAGTGTCCGTACAGATATCTCCGCACAACCTGCCAGTGCTGGAACACTGTGCGTTTCCTCTACAGGGAACAAGCGGCCCATTCAAACACTTCAACGAGGCCAGAGATTGACTGAGTCACATGCTTCCCCAGTCCATTATGATGTGTGGAAACTCTCCAATTAACAGTGTCAGTCTGAAGGGAAGTTTGTTGGAGAATGCAGTTTTAAGGCTTGTTCACACCGGGACGAATATCGCGTGTGATTATGGCCGACGTTTAAGACCTCGTGACTAAACAAAGGGTGCCAATGTGAGTGTGCACACCGATGCGCAAAACGCGAGGCGTAAAAGCGTCATTTTTATAAAAACGCCTCGGGCTCGTTTTTTTAGTTTGATGCGCCGCGTTAAAAACTGGCTGACCAATGAGATTGGCGCTTTTGTTCACGTGCCTGGAGCTGCTGAAGTTACAGTAAAACACGACTTGGTGGCGCTCAAGCACAAAACGGTCTTGCCGAGCACACATTGATACCTAATGACAAAGAGGTAGTAAGTAGACCAAGAAGATGCATCGAGGTAAGATGAATGTAGAGCTGCTGGTCTCATTGGTGTCTGAACACAAAGGGCATTATGACAAATGCGACAGCGACTACAAAAATCTCGATAAGAGGGAGTTGTTATGGAGAGGAATTGCAGATCAAATAGGATTCGATGTGTATTTCTGTTTTTCATTAAGCGCTATCTAATATCAGGGAGTGAATTTGCCCGTTCACTCGGCTCATCGCCTGTGAAAATCGCTTGGGTATGTACACAAAAGACGCGTCGAAAAACATCGGCAATAAGCACGCGCGATAATCGTCCTGGTGTGTACGAGGCTTTAGTAAGGTTGGGGACGGGTTTCAGTGAGGCATTGGTAAGTGAAATGCTGAATGAAGATGCAGAATTTTTTTTGTCCTGTACTCTTAACACATACTGGTAAAAAATGTATAGCCTGAATGCACTGTAAGTCGCTTTGGATAAAAGTGTCTGCTAAATGCATAAATTATTATTAAAAATCTGTTATTCGACATATAAAAAGTATCTGCAAGCAGTGTAGGTCCCACAACTTACCTGTCCGGAGTAGCTACGGCTCATGGCTTCAGGAAAAAAAAAACATGTATGGTGCATTTATGAATCCGAAAGGCAATACTCTAAATCTGAACAACCCATCATTTGCAGCAAGAGCATTTTAAATCTTCAAACAACAATACAGGAACTTGAGCACCTTGAGCAACTCAAGAACCCAAGAAGCCAAATGCTTAGCTATCAATATACCATTAGCTGAATAGTGAAGAGTGAAATCTTAATCTTGTTTTCTGGAATCAAATTCACTATTTGAAAATCTTTAATAGAAATATTACTGTTCAAAGAAACAAGGAGAACAAAAGACATAATCAAGGACTAAGAGAAGCCAAGGTGTCCTAGACCATGATGTTGGGTTTAGCGTTTAGGGTATGTTTTCTAAGCCTATATCTTATGACACTCATAAGCAGAAATGTGAGGGACACCTGCCGCCGCCCATGTCACCAAAGTCTAAGAGGTATCATCCTGTGGTGTGTCCAGTTTCTCATCTGGATTTGAAACAACTCTTCACACTTAATTACGGAGGATGAGGGAAATGCCTCATTTCTCTTTGTTATAGGCTAAGCTTCCAGTAATCCCAAACAAAAGGTCTGGCTCTGGAAGCTGTAGGATTTGCTGGTGGGATTATAGTCTCATGGATAATGATGTGCAGTCAGCGAAAGCAAAGCTTTATTTGAATTCAAATTGGCCGGTAAACAAAACCCATCGGTATGTCTGCTGTTGGAGTATCTGTCTAGTAAGCACTGTGTCAATGCATCAGCAACCCCATGCAATTTATACGGATCTATTATTGCCGTTACAGTGAGCAAGTGTTCTGTTATCTATCTCTTCATTATATGAGGGTTGCTGGAGCTCTGCTTCCATACGATTCCTCTGCGCTACAGAGCCCATATCTGGCTTTTTGATAACACCTGTCTCTTGTGTTTGTGTCTATGCATTTTGATTAACAGGCACATGGTTTCATAGAGACTCATTCAGAAGCATTCGCCAATTTGTTTTGAGCAATTTTTTATTTACTTGAAATTTATTTCTTACTACTATTTCCAAAGTCAGCCATAATTATTGGTGCTTGAGACTAGCAAGCTAGCATTGCTACTAGTATTACTTACATTTAGGGTTAGGGATTCTCAACAACTCTCAGTATTAAACTTTACTGAGTAACTTGTCCTGCAATTTGTGCTACAGATGTAAATTATACCCTGATTTATGTGGCTTATTGAGGAAACATACTCATCTTGACTTAGAAAAATCTGGAGGACATTGGAAGAGGGACCTGAGATTAAGTGTAGGCTTTTTTGACATAGAACAGTATCAAATCAACTAGCAACAATCCAGAACACCCTGAATACGTCCTAACAATCATCAAGAATTTCCTACCAACTACAAAGAAATGTATAACAACCAAGCTTCAATGCAACAAGTTAATTTGGTTTCCATTGGGTTAGTTGTTCACACCTTGATGTGGCTCTTTTGATTTAGACCAGTATGTAACCAACTAGTAGCCACCCAGTAGACCCAGAAAATGCCCTAGCAACCATCAAGATCGCCCTAGCAACCACATAGCAATGTCCTGGCAGCTGGCCAGAACATTGTAGCATTATTACAACAAGTTCCATTGGTTTCCATTGGGTTAGTTGTTCACACCTTGATGATGCTCTTTTGATAACCAAAGAGCAACCATCCAGAAGACCCTGAAAATGCCCTAGCAACCATCAGGATCACCCTAGCAACCACATAGCAATGCCCTGGCAGCTGTCCAGAACATTGTAGCATCATTACAACAAGTTCCATTGGTTTCCATTGGGTTAGTAGTTCACACCTTGATGATGCTGCATTTGTTGTGTTAAGACAATGAGCAGCTATTCAGATATCGCGAACTGCTACTGACACTGGGTTGTTGATGCCACTCAAGGGAGTTTTTGGTTGTGTGTCAGTGATCTAATCAATGCTGGATTGGATTGGTTGGTAAATCCAGTGTATTTTAAGGCACCAGAGTGTGTCAGCTTAGTGTCACGGCACTCTATATTTCCAAGCCAGACGCCTTTTAATTGAATTCAACTGGAGCGAGACAAGATGGGTAAATATAAGCCATATGTTCTTTGCACCTTATTTGCTGTAGGTGGTGATTTCAAATAATGTCTTTTGTGTTGTTCTGGAGGTTGGGCAAACTGTTTTCCCTCTTTCGTTTCATGTTCCTGATGATGAGGCAAAGTCATTTAATTAAACATTTCAAAAGCAAGAAGACCTTGAGGTCCTACGACACCTCAGAATACCTAGAAAATTAATATGCACACACAGACCTGCTATTCACTGCTCTGGAAATGTCTTTGCAGTCGTGTCGTGAATCTGACCTTTGAGATCTTTCTTAATAAAGGTGTTAAAAAACATTTCCCACTTAGAGCACATTCATATAATCAAATGAAGAAGAACTTATGGCTCAAAAGCGTTTCTCTATACTGGTAGCCTGTGATGTAACTCTGCAGATAACTGCGCCTGCTTTTCCTCCTGACCGTATATGAATAGCAAAGGTTTTCATCACTTGGTCCTGGCTCGTGCCTTTAACTGAAGCAAGTGGCTGTGATGGCTTTGATCCTGTGTTCTGCCACTGTTAAAACTGTTTTCAGGATGTTTAGTCTATGTGGCAGGTAGATCACACACACAGAGAAGTCATAATCTCACTGAATGACATATATTTTCTGTCATATGAATGTAAAAACATCCCACACAAAACATCACAAGCCTTTAGTTAAGCATGATGAGTTTCAGCTAATTAACTATTTAGGTGAAAATGATGCAAACTCTCTAGAACATGTACAAGTTTATATATACATGTACGAGTTTGACAATGCATATGTGAACATGGGAATAATGCAGTCTACTACAGTTTTTTTTTTTTTTCAGATTAAGTAATTTACGTACATAGCCACAACACTGAGCTAGTTTAATAACATAAATGTTATTATGGTATATTAATAACACATGGGGAGTGTCTAGTCGTCTGGTCCCACTGGAGCTCTGTTCATTCAGCCCTTGAAGAAGTTCACACAGAGGTTCACTCAGGCTGTGACTGACAGGTCTCGAACCCTGAAAAGCTTCCCCTTGATTACAGATTCAGCGGGGCCCAAAAGGAAAAGCACAGGGGTCTAAAGTGTCATCCTCCCATTAAGCTGGGCTTGTGTAACCATAATGCGCACAAAATAGCAGCCAGAACACACTCTCATGCATATGGAAATGAACGACCATTCATTCATATATCAGCGATGCAGGCCGACTCCATCTGAAATGCATTAGTATTCGACGCATTGCAACGCAGAAGTGAACTACAGCCGATTTGACTGCAGTTCTGTCATTTCCGCCGTTTGTTTTGGCACCGTTTATTGGTTGTTGAAGCATCAGCCCATCAACTGACTTTGATGGGAGCTGTAAGATCAGTTATTCTGCAGCAAGACATAATACTAACAGTAAATCTGTTCATCCTATTAACAATAATAAAGGATGTTTTTTAGTGTCAAATTATTTGCTTTTTGAAAAATCAGTAATAAACAAATATGTTTGACTATCACTATGTTTTTTTATGGTTATTATTATTATTACGGCCTACAAACGATCTGTTCTATTTGCCTGCACCTTTGCAAGCTCATTAGTCAGGGTAGTATTTTGATTGAAGTCATTATTGCTTTTCTTTTGTAGCAGCACCGTAGAGATTAACACTGAACCGTGTTGTATGAGTAGACAAAGCCTCCACAGTCGGTGCAGTGGATTACTGTCAGTACAGAGGTATAGGGAGGACGAGGCGGCCCATAATTCCTATAGAAAGGTAGACAAACACACAGCCACCAACCAACAACTTTTCCCGCGGAGGCCTTTTGTCTTCCCCGTTCCTTTCTACTCCAGTGCCCTGTCAAAACCCATAAGAGCACTGACCCAACAAGAGCCAAAGTCTGAAACCAACACCAAATAAGACCGGGATCCTTGCTTCAAAGCATCTTCTTCAATTTAAGCTTCTGTTGTTAGATATTTTAGAGCTTATTAATTAGACAGATCAATTGCAAATTCAGCAGTGCATTTAAATACATGCAAACTGTACTGACAAATAGTAGAAAATGTGTGATCACAGTTGTGAAATTTGTCACTACGTACAAATCAAGTCAGTTGATTTTCTACTAGTAGGATTAAATAAATACATAAAATGTCCAAACTGGCAAATTATGTCATTGTTTTTACAACTGTCATTGCCTTTTTTTATTGTGATTATATCATGACATAACTTTTATGTTAAATACATTGATTGATTATGAAGAGATATTACGAAAATAATATAAATAAATTATTCTTATTATTAATCAATAACCGTTAGTAAATGCATTGTATATAGTAGTTTCTTGTTGCTGTTGTTGTTCACATTGTTGTGATAAATTTATGGATGCACTGAATGCTCCCCGGCTATACATGCCATGGCAGTGTAATTTCTGAAGTAAAATCTTTATCAAATAGCCATTCTTTGCGTTTGAAAAAAGCCAGCCCATTACCTCACGACTGCTTTTGTTGGCCCTTTACAAGAGCGAACAAAAACTGTTATTCAGGAGAAGGCTTTAGATTTTTATTGTTGGTGGAGCTCACAGTGTTATTGTATTAAAAAGAGCCATCTGTGCCAGAAACAATGGCTTCATATTATCTCTGAATACCCAGTGAAAAAAATATATAAAGCTTTCTCCTTTCTCATTATGTTTGGTGGGGGGTTTTTGTAGACTTGCTATAAGTGACTTTTGTTGTTCTTGATGCGTTCTTCTTTTTCAATCGGCCCCTTTTCAGATGGTGTGGAGCTGTAGAGGGACTGAGGCGGGTGAAAGCAGCCGCGCAGCGAGCACTCTAGCCGTCACACGAGCGAGGACGCGGATGGGGATCACGAGAGCGGG
Organism: Sinocyclocheilus anophthalmus; assembly: GCA_018155175.1. NCBI lineage: Eukaryota > Metazoa > Chordata > Actinopteri > Cypriniformes > Cyprinidae > Sinocyclocheilus > Sinocyclocheilus anophthalmus. Next base: position 82,627 of record JADLZN010006687.1, on the reverse strand, counting down.
CCGCCGGAGGAGAGCGCGGCCGGAAAGAGCGCCTGCTCGCTGGGCGCGCGTGTGAGGATCCGCCCGGGAGGCAGACGGAGCTCTGGATGTGTCAGTCAAACTGAGTGTAAGTAACTCTGGTCTGATGCTCGGCGTCTGCGCGTGTCTGTCTGCTGGGACAGGATATTAATGAGAGATTTAAAGAGCGTGCTACATGTTTGTTATTTTAAAATATTAGTATGCGCTTTTTTTTAGGAAGCTGCATTTTTTTAATTCGCAAGCCTTTTTTGTTTTTTATATTATATTATATATATATATATATTTATATACACACACACACATATATATATATATATCTATATATATCATGTACCATTTCGCGTCTGTTTGGAAAACTTGGGTGGGGAAAACGTTGTTTTTTCAAGTAGTTTTTTTTTTTTAATAAAAAAATTTTTTTTTTTTTAAAAATGTATGTTATTAAAAAGTACAATTAACACACACAAATGTGTTTGTTATCTGCAAAATTGTGTCATAGTATTTTTTTTTTAAAGAAAATTCTTAAATTAAATCTAAAGAGGACTGTGATAATCAGTCATGTCAGATTGATACATTTCATGTCAAACTTTTTATGTGAAGACGAATTGCAAAATTTCAATTTTTGTTTTAATGTTTCAGTTTGTTGATTTTGGTCGCTGTTGTTTCTGAAATATTTTAAGCACCTATAGCTATAAATTGGATACCGTTGTCATGTTGATAGATACATAAAGCTGTGTTATTTGTCATATTTTGATCTGTATGTCAGCGCGTGCCCTAGTGGAGAAACTCTCCCTCTCTCTCTCTCAGCTCTCGTTCTCTACTCTCCTCACCCTCTCTTCATCTCTCATCCTCTCTCTCTCTCTCTCCTTCTGTTCTCGCTCTCCCCCTCTTATGCCTACTAATTTCTATCTCCTAATTTTAGGACTTAATGCTTGAACAATTCTAACTCTCGCTTTCAAAGAATGTGTTAAATTTATTGTGTGTTCGTTGCTTCTTTCGTTTCTGTGTAAGCCTACATTTGTTAGCATGCACTGGATTTGTTGTGAGATATTGAACGCAGACATAAAAACATTGACGAACGTGTAGTTAGCCCTGGTAGTTATTTTCGTTTATTCATGTAGATCATATGTTTTGGCTTAGATGTGTATTATTGGGAGAAATTTGAAAAACGATCAAATAGCCCAAATGGTTCTCATAGGAAATGTTACGCTTAATTGTATTTATATGTTTGTTTGTTTTACTTATGCTTTCTATTTATCTTCAATTATTTTGTATTGATTTATTTTAGTTTCTTTATGTTTGTTGATTTTCATCTGTCAGGCAATTCTTTATTTCTAAAACACCAGTCGTCAAGACCAGTCAAGTGATATCATTAAAATGTATTTTTTTTTAGTTTAATATTAAGAAACTTGTTTTTTTTCCACAAGCTGCTAACTATTATTTAGAACTGCGACAATAAACAGTTTAGCCCAAGCAGGAGCCGCTCTGGGATGTGAGAGGTTCCCCGCTGTTCTACACATTTCCATAAGCAGATTAAGCCACTCAAATGCAGATATAGAGAGGCCAGTTTAGAGTTGCATTAGAATGGCGCGTGCTGCTGTGCAATCGTGTTCAAATTCACACGTTGTTAGGCGCTTAATAGAAGTTTTAAATTACATTGAGACTATTTGTTTATTTATTCAGGTATCCATCCTTCAAAAATATTTTTTTTAAGCAGTAGCTTTATATTTTATTTTGTGTTTGTTCTTTGTAACTTATTTTGTATATGCTAACAATTTATAACACTTTGATCTTTGTTTTATACAAATGTATAAAACAATCGTGCGTAAATGTGGTGGGGAATATTGTAAAGGACCAGTCGTTGAGCTTTTCTTATATTAATATCACCACAAGAGGACGCCGTTGAAACATAATAAGATCTGCTTTCGTGCATAGCAGAAAAAAAAGAAAAAGAAATGATCCGACGTGTTTTTCCCTGACATTAAGCCTGTTTGTATTGCAGTTCCACTTCTTTCGTCTTGTCGTTTATTGTCAACTTCTGCAGAAGAATGATCAACTTTAAATCGCAGCTCTTTGAGAACAGATCTGCTTACCAAAAATGGCACCGTGTGTTTTAGTTATTATAAAACAGCCCAGTAGTTTTTAACAATTGGATTTCATCAGATTGCATGATTATAAGGCTGTTAGTTTGAAGGAGGCTGTGCAGAATAAATCCTCTCTCCTGTCGGTCTTCATGGAGTGAATTCTAATAACTCGAATCCTTAGATCTCAGATGGTCAGTGTAGTCAGCTTTTGTGGTGCTTTTGTTCAGAGGGATGTAATGACAAGAGCCGAAACTAAACTACCTATTTATGATGATTGTCTCTATTTTCTAATTCACTTCCAGCTTGAGCCGGTGAACACATTCTGGTTATTGTTTCAAGAAATAAGAAATACAATAAAAATAAGTTGAAATACGCACACGAGTATAGTAATTGTTTATTATATATGTTAATAATACAACCGCGAGTAATCACAAAACTAATAATAACTTTAATAACGAAAATAAATATTGTAGGTTACTTTTGTACTTGACACACTTCCGTAGGCCTACATGTCTTATTCACGAGCAATATTCAAACAAAAGCTTGTAATATTATAAAACATTACATGATGAACTTTTACTAAAAATGTGTTTTCAATGTTTTAACAGTACAGTTAAACTGTTAAATTAGACGTTAACATAGCCTGTGTATGTACAAAAACAAATAAAATAAATAAAAAAGCGACTAATCCAGATTTATACAGCAGAAGCAGAACTTTCTTCCAATGTATTCCAATGTTTAGTTTCAGGATCTCAAAATCACATGTCCTTGTAATTTAGTATGATTAGACAGTCATTTGTGTGAAATATTCTCACTTTAGTAAGTTCTTGCGCTGATAACACACACACACACACACACACACACACACACACACACACTCTCAGTGTTCATTGGTGGAGAAGTGCTGCCTGTGGCTCTGTGGCTCAGCGCTGCACTGCTGACCGCCCGTAACCCCGCCCCTTTATGCAAATCCAAGAGACACACAGTCTTGGCTGAGGGAGCAGACGCGCTCTGATTGGTCAGCGACAAACCCATTTATATTCGCTGACAGTCGCTCTATGAATGGTTGTCTATTAACTTGTTCAAAAAGTATCAGGAGTTGACAAGGGCTCTGGCGAGGAGGGAAACCGAGTTTGTGTTGATTCTTCAAGACTAAGAAAATAAGTTTGTGGGCACAACAGGACCTAAGAGCGCTTACCTCCTCAGCAAAGTTACCAGAACTGGTAAGGTAACTTCAGCAGCCTGCACTTTGGACTTTTTGGCGTGTTTTTGTATTTACTTCTGGTGGGGAAGACATTCACGAAATCGTTTTAAATGTACAGCATGATGGAAACCGAGCTGAAACCCCCGGCGCCTCAGCCGAACACGGGGGGCACGGGGAACACCAACTCTTCGGGAAACAACCAGAAAAACAGCCCGGACCGGGTCAAGAGACCCATGAACGCCTTCATGGTGTGGTCGCGGGGCCAGAGGAGGAAAATGGCACAGGAGAACCCCAAAATGCACAATTCGGAAATAAGCAAGCGACTCGGGGCCGAGTGGAAACTTCTGTCCGAGAGCGAGAAGCGGCCGTTCATCGACGAAGCCAAGCGCCTTCGGGCTCTCCACATGAAGGAACACCCGGATTACAAATACAGACCCCGGAGGAAAACCAAGACCCTCATGAAGAAGGACAAGTACACCCTGCCGGGCGGGCTTCTGGCGCCGGGCGGCAACGGCATGGGCGCCGGTGTGGGTGTAGGGGCCGGGTTGGGCGCTGGGGTCAACCAGAGGATGGACAGTTATGCCCACATGAACGGCTGGACCAACGGAGGCTACGGCATGATGCAGGAGCAGCTGGGTTACCCGCAGCATCCGGGACTGAACGCGCACAACACGGCGCAGATGCAGCCCATGCACCGCTACGACATGAGCGCGCTCCAGTACAACTCCATGACCAACTCGCAGACCTACATGAACGGATCGCCCACCTACAGCATGTCCTATTCGCAGCAAAGCACGCCGGGAATGACGCTGGGCTCCATGGGCTCGGTGGTCAAGTCCGAGTCCAGCTCGAGTCCGCCGGTGGTCACATCGTCCTCTCACTCCCGGGCCGGACAGTGTCAAACGGGGGACCTGCGGGACATGATCAGTATGTACCTGCCCGGTGCGGAGGTCCAGGATCAGAGTGCCCAGAGCAGACTGCACATGTCCCAACACTACCAGAGCGCACCTGTGCCCGGCACGACGATTAACGGCACGATTCCCTTATCGCATATGTAAATGAACTTTTCTACACTCCTTTGGACTATTTTTGTACAGAACACTTTGGGGAGGGAAAAGTTGTATAGAACTCAAGGAAAGAACACAAACGTTTGCTTTCTATTTAAAATGGAACGGTAGGAACGCCACACAGTTTTTCGTTCTGTTGTTCTTTTTCTTTTCTGTTCTGTTCTGTTCTGTTCTCTCTCTTTTTTATTCCAGAAGGTGTATGAGATTTGGAAAGCTGAAACGGGGGAGAGTGAATCAAATGTTTTATTATTGCAATCGACTTTTGTACAGTATTTATCAAAGACACATAATAACATCCAGATGTAATGTTTGTAAACAGCAGGAAGTTACGTTTTTTATAAAAGGCAAAAAAAAAATGGCACAACTGATGTTTACTTCAGTGTATGCTTCAAAATTCTGCCAACGCTGAAAGAACGGAATAAAAAGAGTTTCTGAATGAAGGTGCATAGTAATAAACCGTTATTATATTAATTATTATGATTAAGTTCTAAATGAGAGAACAAACAGGGGCACTCTCACAGGTTAGAGCTTTTATTTGATTTGATTATTTTCGGTCTCCCACTCTTCATCTGTTAGGTATATGAAGTTTGTGTTCTTTATTTTCTCATGGTTTGTAAATTTTATGTACATTTTCTGTGATATTTTAAGTTTTTATTTTAAAAACTTTCATTTTTCGTAGCTGTAAGATGTGGCCTGTACGCAGTTGCCAACGCTCCATGTATATATATTTTAACTAATAACATCATTATAACAGTCACAATATGAGTTTTTTTTTTCAATATGCAGTTTGAAATGAATAAATTTTTGAAATTTGGATATTTGAAATTGTTTCTGGTTTTGATTTTGTTTTAACACTTGGGTTGCTATCTGAATCTGATGTTTGCCTTTCTTATCTAATTATCCTATTTATAGATTCCAAATTAATTGTCACTTATTATTAGTATGCATTCACAATCTCTAACTCAAACAAAATTTTACATAAACCTAATGAATTTGTCTGAATAAGATGACACACAGACACATGGGTGCAGCTCTTCTAAAGTAAGTATATTGCAATTGCATGTGCAGAATTATAACGGTGTGTTTATTGGGGTTTGATTCAAACAAATGAAATGTTAGATGTTATTTAAATTTAGTAAGCATTAAGTTAACACCGTTTCTATTTTTTTAGTGGAAACGAGGACTGTGAGCGACACCCACAGCGTTTAAGTTTCTTGCCTCCTTGGGGAGATAAAACGGCCCAAATGAAATGAAGACGCACGTCAAGGTAGTCACTTAACTTTATTTCTTACTAGCTATTTTTATATGAGTGCAAGAATTTATAACGCACATTCAGTTATTTTTTTGTGCGCGCAAGTTTTTAATTTTTTAATTTTTTGAAGATTCATCATTTATAATATTTAGAGTTGCGTTTTTTTAATTTTCTGTAACTTAATAGCACTAATAGTTTATTATACATTAATAAATAACATTTACCTCGTTATATTTTAACCTGTAAAATATATCATATGTATGACATTATAGCTTATAATTCTGTAATATTGTATTTTAAAAATATATTCTCAAACATCAACATACATTAGATGCATATTGATTTTTTTTTAAAATAATAATACTAATAAAACGTTTACAGTATGACACTGTCACTCGCTGAAAATTACATTTGGCGTTATGCAGAATGAATAACAAATAGCAGTAAACTATTAAGCGTTTCTCCAATCACTTATGCGCTTCACAGGCCCACAGGCTTTGCGTTTACATTAACATTAATGTATTAAAATACTGGTTTAGCGTTTGACACAGTTAGAGCCGCAGGGCACAGAGAGCATGCTGCTGCTGTTTGTCAGCCAGTGTCGCTTACTTGAAATCAAGCTGAAGATAAGATGCTGAAGGTGAACTGTGTGGATGTATGGAGTTTAAAGGCTGAAGTGTGTTGGAATATTTTGCTGCTAGTGCTGTTTCTTGCCAGGGCGCGGAGGCATCTATTACAGCGGGTCTCGGGGGAGAAGGGCTCACATTAAGCGCTAAATGAATATTTGACGAGGGCTCATTCCGACAAACGTGTCCCTGCCGGACTCTCAAAGGGTCAGGGAGCACTGCTTGAATCCATTATTTATACAAGCGGTGGCATTAGTTGTAATGGCTGAATCTGTTTGATAAAGTGGGAATTTAAGTCTGGATGTGAGTCGACTGAACATGCATCTAAGAGCGTTCCTTATTGAAGTAGCCTATATTGATAGCTCAGTATCTAAAGAAAGCGTTTGCTGAAATGTTCGTTGTGTTCAGGTTTAAGGTTCTTTACACCTTAAGTATCTTCTTGTGTAATCCAAAAAAGGCTATTTAACAATCAAAATTATTGTGCTATTGAAGAACCACAACCTGCCGCTTTTTTAGTCATTTTCTTAAGAGTGACAGCTGAAAAATGCTGATTTACAAAACGTTTTATCATGGACTATTGAGACATATGCACTCAAAAACACAGTTTTGTTAAATAATATTTGCGCGTTTAGGCAGAAAAACAACAACAACGGGGTGTTTAATGTTAAACTGGTGCGGTGTTTGGGATTATGTTGATATAATATATAATATAAGACATCGAATGACACGAATTAATAATCACATCATCTGATTCTGATCATCTGATTTGAAGCATTTTGAAGTCCTTTGGGAACGCGAGGTGAATTCTGTTTAAACATAACAGCATGGAAAGAGTTGCTTTAGCTGTCGTGTGTGATATTGCCTGGTTATTTTACGAACTGACTCTTTTTTGTGTGTGTTTAGGAAGTCGTGTGTTTTTTGTTGAATAGCACTTTTATTGTAGTATATGGGATGGCCTGACCCGCAACAAATGTTGATATCTGTGGAGCAACAGGTGGTAAGCGCTGGAGGACTTTACTCCAGACTCTCTCGTTTAACCCATCGGAGAGGAACCTTTCCACAGAAAGCTGAATACAATTAGATCTATGGCTGAAATCGGAACTTTTTAGCATTTCTTCCCAGATGACAGTAACACGGGCTATTTGTTTTAACACTTACGGAGTGTTCTTCCATGAAGGCCTCAAAGAGCACCAAAGCGCATCCTTCAAAATGTAGTTTATAATGATTTGGCTCGGCAAAACAAGTCTTGACAATGCCAATTTCATTATAATATGAGCAAATGTTAGTTGAAATGAGGATTACAGATATGTGACTGTCTAAAACAGCCAAAGAATAAACCTCAAATACAATTCTGAACTACTACTAATAACAAATAATTATACACGTAATAAAAAAAACAATAAATGTGGTTATAGTATTGATTTGCTGTTGTCGTTGTTGTTATTATTAGTACAATATATCATAATTATTGATTTGATTAAGATTTAATAATCACTTAATCTTCATGATATTATTATTAGGCCTATAATTATCATATTAGCAATAGCAAATAATTATCAGCGTTAATAATTAATAGCGTCTATTTATTTGAATTCTACAAAGAGCATATATCAAACACATTAACTGTAAACATCCATGCTTCGCATGTGTCTTTGTGTTTGTAATTTGCTGTCTGCTGGCGCTGATAGTAAGTGGGTGGAGAAAGGCACAAACTACTTGGAGAAAGTAATCAGTTGTTTCTTGTGGCGGTTTTTGCGGGAGGGGGCCAGTGATGGAGGGGGCCCGAGCATTGTGAGATGGGCTGAATTGAGAACTGTCAGAGATGTCTCTCATTGGGTGAATGATCCAGTGCAGGTGCAGGGACACAGGGGGATGGGGGTCTCAATAAGACCACACACTGTCAGCCAGCACCACATCAGTCTCGCGCCTCGGCCGGTCCGAACCGAACCTGACAAAACACAGCGGCGGTTTTTTTTTTTTTGTTGCCAACTTCGACTTTTGATGAATGTAATTTATTTTCTGGAATCCAACAAGTGCGTTTATATGAAGCGTGAAAGCAGATGTTTTCCTTTGATGTTGATTTAATTGATTAGGTTAAATCAAGGCATTTTAACAACGCTATACAGATTTGTGCGTTCGTGTACATTTGTCTATTGTTTGGCAGTCGTTTTTGAAATCGAAGGGATTCAAATAAAACTCTCATTTAATATCACTATACAGTCTGTCATAATTCGAACCAAGCTCCCGTTGAAGAATTTGGCACTCAACTCCAATTCAGTCAGATTCTGACAACTGCTTGTCATCATATGCACGCATGCCAGTACTTTTTTCCTTCTTGTCAGAGTCTTTGTTGTGCAAACTACTTTTTTAGTAAGATCCTTCTTGTTTGCAAATGTAAGACTTGCTTTCTCTCAATAATATTTATGAAAAAACCCTCTTTATCCCATAACACTGTACAAAGATACTAGTAAAGTGCACACACCTTTTTATTGTTTGCATGCAATTATATGTTCATATATTTGTTTGTATTGTCTGGTGCTTGTTTTTTCATCAGCTGCTTTGCTACATTTGTTAAACCTGAAGGGGAAAAAAAAAGATTTTGATGGCGACTTAAACTGTTTTGTTATTAATTTGAGATAGCACGCGTGATTAATAGCAGTATAACCGTGGATAATTAGTTCTTTTTTCTCAACATCAATGCAAACCATCATCTCTTTATTGATAACTCTGGATTGGATCCGACAGACATATGCAGAATAATGCAAGCCAGATCTTTAGAGTAAGAAAATACATGTTCATATGATCAATGTATCAATGAGACATGTATTTGGACAGTTGTTCTGATTTGTCATTATCTTGCTCACCTTTCATACTAGATTCTACAAATATTCAAATTCAACAATTCTGAGCTGTTGTAATTATACAGTTTATGCGCGGTTTTTTCTTTTCTAATTGCTCCTAACGGATCGGACAATACAGATCAATCTATGCAAGCAGCTCACATCTGTCAGTCTGCAACAAATGGCACCAGTCCATCATGTGTCTCTGTCCTGAATCATTATGCGGAGCAACAAGGTTGACCATATGCAAAACTGAGGTGCGAGTATTTCATTCCACGCGAGGAACAATCTCTGCTTTTATACAGCAGATCAGTCAGAGCAATGCGGATCCAGTGCGCTTTTAATGCACCACTGAGTCGCATAGACTGCGAGAGACGGGGGATGGGGGGTTTTATACACTGATGGGAGGAAAGAGTTTGTTCAAAATATAATTAAATCAAATAGTGATTATCTACCAATTTTGACTCATTTATGCGTGCCTTATTAAAATCGCATAGGCTATACAATTCTAAATAGCGCTTTTCGTTTTCGTTCGGATTTAAAACATTTACACGATTTAGAGCGGTTTTGTTCTTTTTGTTCGCAGCGGCAAAAGCGATAAACATGCAACACGTTTAATTTAAACAGGTCAATTACTTTTGGTTAAAATGCTTTGGAAAGCTTTTCAAAGCTCAGAAAAAAATGTTTAGCGAAAATAAAGCTTCAAAAATTGGAACGCTGAAAATTATTGTGTTTAATGTAAAACGATATGCGGATCGCGCTGCGAAATAAAGCGCCGCAAGGAAGTGGAAAGGAAGCGCATCAGCTCTCTTTCTTCAAGATTTTATTCAGTCCTCATCAAACACAACATATTCGTTGTGTTTCCTATAGGAAATGCCATCAGGTGAATATATGTGACGCACTTTTTGCATCGATGATCTTCTGCATGTGAAATCAGTATTTTTGTTTTTTTGCTGGTTTCACAGCATTAGGTTTGGGGGCTGCTAAGAGGTTGTCATTAACTGACCCTCACAAACAGCAGAGCATTGTTCTCTTCATTCCGCCAATTTCAAGCTTCACTCGTACATAGTATATATGTTGATTAATGACACTAAAAGCAACTGGGTCATCCTACTTAAAAAGATCATATTCGTCGCCAGGCACACTATTTTTGTTGACAAAGTTAGCCTTGATTTCGAAATTTCTAAGAAGCTGAAGCTGTTGAGGATCTAAAGTGGATTGATGAAATCATGGATTTGACAAGGAAATGAAAATGTTTTGGGAACATTCCCAGAGCTCAGTTTTGGATCAACCAGACGTATGTGTGCTTTCAGAAGAAAGGGTTTGTCTGGACGTTGAATGGGCTCCTAGCCGGCCCATTATGTTTCTCTGGTCACCCCCGTGTCTTCTGAATGGAACGCGTGGGCTTGTTGACAACTAATTTTCTCAAAATGTTCACCTCTCTGTGGCTCTTCCTGCCCTAAAGGTATCTACATGCCGTGGACTCCCCAAGACTTTCGCTTTTCATTCGATCCGTTGAATCGAATAGGCTGGAGATTCGATTCGAATTCGTAATTAGGCCTTTATCAAGAACTCATTATTTAAGGGTGTCATTGTTTGAACGTTAAGTAAATAAAATACAGAATTTAAACTTTACATTTCAATGCTGATACAATTAATTTGATAGCGATCCCACCGTTTACTTTTAAATCAAATGATTATTAAGAAGGAATCGAAAAGGACGTTTTGTTAGAACTGCATTCTTTATTTTCCGTTCATTTTAATCTTAATATGCATGACATTACAATGAGACACAGTCCTCAAATATGTCTATATGATGCAAATACAGATCTAAAAAAAAAATAATCGACGCTTCGCATTTTAGGTCACCACATGCCTATCTTGCATGAGTCTAATTAATTCTCAAGTGTGGTTAGTGGGTCTAAATCTTTGAATGGCCCCTGTGCTCTCGTCAGAGACCCCGCTGGAATATAAAGGGTTTTTTTTCTCTTACATTCAGACTCAAAGAGCTACTCGAGCGATCCTTGTAAGTGACGGAATGTAATGCTTGAAGCATTCTAAGGACAGGACACACGTTTGGAGCAAACAAAAGCACGGCGACCATAGGACACTTCCAGATATGCATATTATTTTTAGCGCACGATTTTGTTCATTTCAAACACCATAAAACGCATGCTCGTAATCAGAGCTGCCAGAAACACAGATATGTAATGCAATTTGCATATTGGTCAATGACAAAGTTGTCCGAGATTATAAAAAGGACAAATCTTGTTTCATACATAGTTGAAAAAGGTTTAAACGATGTTCTAAAACAAATTCGATTTTAATGACTAAACTTGTCAAGTGGTGTAACCGTCAATCAAAAGGTAGCCACTAAAATAGGCTATATTAGCTCAACTTTCTTTGCACTTTGAATAGCCTGAATAATATACGGCCAGATAATTATTTCCAAATTATATTTTCAAGGTAACTTTTTTTTTTTTAACACATTATGATTTTTTTAATATAAAGTAATGCGTTTGTTTACTCTGACATGAGCGATAACAAAGTGGCTGCCTGTATATTGGTTATACCACATTAAATGATTAAAATATATTAAAATCAATATATCTTAAATCAAAATTGCTTAACCGGTTTTTATTTTATTTTAAATAATACTTTGCTCTCTCTCTCGCTCGCTCTCTCTCTCACATCTCTCCTCCCTCTCCTCCTCCTCAATGCGCAGCATCTCCCTCCTCCCATCTCTCTCTCTCTCTCTCTCTCTCTCTCTCTCGCTCTCTTGTTTTGGGACAGTTACACCACCTTTCAATTTATGGCCCGCAAATATATCAACATAACTTATCATTTAGAAATTAGCCTATATCGTTAGTCGTTAGAGAACACGTGTATGTATTTTCATTTATTTTTTTTTTTTTATGAAATGCGTTTTTACGTATGTTGAAGAACTTGCAGACAGAAAAAAGTGAGCGTCATGTCGTAACTATATTTAATGCTTCTAAAATTAAAATCAAACCTTTAAAAAGGTTCTGACCACTAGTACTGAACGAGCAAAATTTAACGAGATTCTTGACCCCTAACTCCCAATGTAGCCTACGCTTAAAATTGCCCACAGTGGTTTTCATCTAAAAAATCCAACCAATAAGGTGGTGTGATCAAACGCGTGGTGTGAGCTAAAAGAGGGTGTTGTTGCTCGTATGGGGTGATACGGGAGATGCTGAAGTGTGTGCTGCCCGATCAGGGCATTTGATTGTAAATAAGAGAGTTCACACGCCGATCGAGTGACTAGGGAACAGGCAGACCATTTGAACCAGGTGCCTATCTCGCTATCGAGGAGATCAGAGCTCAGCCAAATGACATCTCCCTCTGAAGAGCCAATCTAGTCTCAGGATGAGATTTCACTGTCTTTGCGCTCAGCCCGCCCAATTACCATAAGAAACACAGCGAGTCCCATTAAAACATGCAACAGTTGGTGGGCAGTTATGGCATTATCTGCCAACAACCCAAGTGCTGGGTTCCCTCAGGGCAATTGTATCCAAACAAAGCCTGAAGTATCATTTTATTTGCGATTGATTTATTGGTAGCGCTTTGCATGTTATACTCAATTCATGTATGTAGGCTATAATTAATTACTTTATCAATAAGTATAACGATGTGTAATTACAAGATTTTCAAGAAATAATTGCATATGAAGTAACTTGCTTATTAGTATAATTTAGTACTATTTATATCTATAATTACACCAGTATGAACACAGTAAGTTAACACTTTGTAAAAAGTGATGACCTGCGTTTGTTAACTTAAAGAGCTACTTCTACTTGATTTAACTCATAAAATGCAGTTTTGTTGGTATACATTCATATATTTAGGTTGATTCATTGATATTAAATAATATTTTTGACATGCATAAAATCTTAGATGTTACAATTTTCAGGTTACCATTTTTTTTCAGTGAAACTTTATGTATAATGTATTATAGAGGCATTTGTAATGTACATTGTAATGCATTACAACTTCTCATAAATAAGTGTAACCAAAGTTAAAATGCATTATAATATTTGAAGGTTTGTTTGTCATGTGTTTCAATGTATAATACTTTCTAAAGGTTACAAATAATAGGTATGTTTCGCATTTTCATCAGTTGTAAGTTATAATTATTCATGAGGTCATGCAATGCATTGATGCAATGAGGTCATACAATGCAAGGCATAATTAATGCATTAAAAAACATTTCAATGCATTATAGATAAAGGCTTTAAGTAAAGTGTTACCGAAATGTTTATGTATAATAAATGAATTAATTTAATTAAACATACAATTTTAGCAAAATTGTATGTGTGTGTATATATATATCGCTATATATATATATATACATATACATAGCTATCTATTAATATTCTTCTTTATCTTCTGAATCTAATATAAGAGGACAAACCAGCGCAGAGGGCTTTTTATGTTCTATTGCTTTCTTAACAGAAACCGAACATGACATGACACAGATTAGCAGCTTTTGAAATTGCACCTGCCAACACATTATGACGTTCATAACTTAAAGATTAATGGCTAATGACAGCTTGTGCTGTACACTTTTACTACATCATATCACATCATCCGTATTATAACTTAGAGATAATGACTCCATATTTGGTCAGCCAGATATGTGAAATGACACGTCAACTCTAAAATGCATGATCGATAATTGTGTATTTTGTGTGACTTCCTCTTAACATGGAATCAGTGTAACTGTAGATTAGATTAATTCATGGTCCATTTCATGAGACCCACGTACGGCTTAAGAGGTGAGACATTAATGAAGGCTTTGTTGCAGGGTTAATGAATGCCCATGCATGGGTTAAGATTCCATGAAACAGGAAATGTACAAATGCTTTTCTTAATCTCATGTCTCAGTTCTCAATAAAAGTGCATGACCAAATAAAAGTTCTCAAGCTGGGAAAAGAAACCAGGGTTGAAATGAAGCTCACTGTGACAGCTGAAATATGATCTGAATAGCCCAATTTTTGGCGATTTGTTTACCAAGTTTGGAATACCGAACTTGGAGGTTTGGAAAAACCTGATTTGTGTTGGATTTAATAATTCGATTCTTATTAATACAATGTTTTAAATCATTGATGTTTTTAGTCTCTTTTTCTGAAGTTTTGTATCATGGCTCGGCAGATTATAGTAAAGTTTGCACCCCTTTTCAAACTAAGCAGGATAAGCTTGGAGTGGCCTGTCACCGTGGAAACTGCCAGAACAATTCAGTTGAAGTTTGAAGAGGTCAGCTTGCAGGGTCAACAACCCCAGCCTCTGCCTGTGCCAACTTCTGTTGAGCCTGGGACTTTTTGGGGGAGCGCTAGCTCAACCTAACCCTGGGTGGTAGGCAATTCTAAGACTGATATAAATTTTTTGAGTCAGTTTGTGGCCTAGGCTCTCCAGGTGGCCTGTGAAATCGATTTTAACCCCGTGACCCTGTCTTGGAGAAGCATGGTTGACAACCTGGGTGAGAATTTAGCTGGGCCTGACAGATTCGCGGCTCTGAGAGTAAAGAGAGAGGGGGCGGGTGGAGAGAGCATCTCTTCAGCGATGGGCTGCGTTTTAGAAGTGGTCATTAAAACCTTATTAAACGTTAGAACGGTTCGGAGAAGAGCTGCTGAACAAGTCTGTGGCCGTACAAACTTAATTGACTCAGGAACAATGTCAGGAAACTTCAGTGTCCGAGTCTGAATAGCTCAACAAGTTGTTCAAATACAAAAGATTTGATGTGTTGCTTTGGGGTTGATGTTTAGTCGTTGTTGTGGTGAAATTGGTTTTACACCAATTAAAAGGTTGCAAACTGCAGTACTTAAAGGAATATACTGGGTTAAACGGCAGATCAAATAAAAAAATCTGGGTTACAGTGAGACACTTACAATGAAAGTTAAGGGGCCAATCTGTTAATGTAAAAATACTCACCGTTTAAATAGTATAGGCACAAGACGTAAACAATATATGTGTTCACATGATTTTAGTGTGAAAAACTGCTTACTTACCTTTTATGTGTGACTTTATATCCAGTTTTACAACTTTGTTACCATGACAGCGTAACAAAGTAAAATGACTGTAAAAAATATATATGAGAATAACTTCACATTTCAGCTTTCAAATCATTGAATATTTTGGACTTGGATATCATTGTAAGTGCTTCACAATATGTGTGTTAACATGATTTTAATGTGGAAAAAAACACTTACTATTCTTTTATTTGTAACGTTATATATCCAGTTTTACAACTTTGTTGCAATGACAATGTAATGTCTAAAACTGTAAAAAGTATGTGAATGACTAACCCAACTCATGCTTATATTTTTAACAAAAAAAACAAAACAAAACACAACAAAAAACAAAAAATACAGTGGGTACGGAAGTATTCAGACCCCCTTAAATTTTTCAATCTTTGTTATATTGCAGCCATTTGCTAAAATCATTTAAGTAAATTTTTTTTTTTTCCTCATTAATGTACACACAACACCCCATATTGACAGAAAAACACAGAATTGTTGACATTTTTGCAGATTTATTAAAAAAGAAAAACTGAAATATCACATGGTGTGACACTCATATATTTAACTCAGGTGCTGTCCATTTCTTCTGATAATCCTTGAGATGGTTCTACACCTTCATTTGAGTCCAGCTGTGTTTGATTATACTTATTTGACTTGATTAGGAAAGCCACACACCTTTCTATGTAAGACCTTACAGCTCACAGTGCATGTCAGAGCAAATGAGAATCATGAGGTCTAAGGAACTGCCTGAAGAGCTCAGAGACAGCTCTTCTACTATATACTGAGCAAAGGGTCTGAATACTTAGGACCATGTGATATTTCAGTTTTTCTTTTTAATAAATCTGCAAAAATGTCAACGATTCTGTGTTTTTCTGTCAATCTGGGGTGCTGTGTGTACATTAATGAGGGAAAAATTTTTTTTAAATTATTTTAGCAAATGGCTGCAATTTAACAAAGAGTGAAAAATTTAAGGGGTCTGAATACTTTCCGTACCCACTGTATATATATATATGGAAAAATCATAAGCTCCACATTTCTGCCTTTAAATCCTCAAAAATGTTGGACTTCCATTGTAAGAGCTTAACCATTACCTCAGTTTTGGTTTAGACAAGTGTACAGTATTTATGTGGCGATCTGTTTTAACTGATCTGATTTAACATTGTCGATTTGTATTGAATTTGGAATATTCCTTTTTCTTTTTAAGTTTGTATAATGACAGATGTAAATGTACTGTGCCGAGATCTCTAACTATTTTACAAGGTGGCAATTTCATATGAATTCATATTCACACAGAAACGAATTATTTTTATAAAAACGTAAGCATGAAGGTCCTCCCCTAAACATAACTGCTAGTGGGGAGTAAGCAGATGTACAAATGAGATTTCAGCAGTATGATTCATATGAATTAGCCACCACTGCACCAAAACATGAAAAATAGTTAGGAATTGCGTTGAGAGTGAGTTGAACAGTAGAGATTGAATTCATTAAACTGCAATGTTTAAGTTTTAGCACAGCGTAGTGTAATGTAATTTAACATGATGCTTGATTTAAAAACCACTTTAAGTGGTTTTATGAAAGGTATAGGGTTTTTCCAGTAGACCTTATTCAGGATTTGATGCCATATTGAGTTTAACGTGGATGAAAACTAGGCTGTGAGGGATACACTTAGGGCATGTTTACTTGACAACGATTTACTAAAAACAGAAGATTTTTCTTTGCAATTTTTAAAAGTTTCGCTTTCAGATGACAATGGTATCAAAACGATCGCTGTTCACACAGATCTGCAAAAATAACTAAACACGCTGTATTACTCATGCAAGACCAGTAGGTGGCGATGCCACTTTGTAAAGAAATGCTACGCGAATACATAATACGCATGCACATGCGTCCCTGTTTTCACAAATGAATGTTTTTGTAGTTGTTACACTGAGATGATAATGCTTTCGTTTTCAAAAACTTGCACTTTGAGTTTTCAGGCCCCCCAAAATGCCATTGTCATGTAAATAAATGGCCAAAAACGCATAATCAATTTTTAGTAGAAAATGGTGTCGTGTGAATGCCCCTTTACAGTCTTTACAAAGACACGCGCTGTATAAAGATCCTAGATCCTGTCATTTTTGCAACTCACAACTTTCAAAACTATTTTATGGAGTTTTTATCTCACTGAAAGTATTTCGTAAACATGCTTCGTCAGCTGAACAATCGATACACTGTTAAACAACTGTACTTCAGTCCCTCACAGCCTCGTTCTCATTCCCGCCAAAAATTAAATATGGCTGCCCTGACTAGCATCTATTATAATGTAAGTAGGTTCGTCAGTTTGAATAGTGACGACATACCATTGCGTAACATATCGAAACACAACGCAGCTCAACATAACATAGCCAATATGATCTCACATTGAGATGGAGGACCCACGTCTACTCACTTTCAACAAGGCCAAACTACATGTGGCCCTGACAATCTGAGTCAACCTGTTGGGTGATCTGAAATGATTTGGGCCGGTCACAGGGGAGACGGTGTGATCAAAGGACTGACTCACCACGCAGATCTCTTCTCTCGGGGGCCGATTCCATCTGTCACGTTTAACAGACTGAGGCTGTGTGCTGGCCACTCAGTGAGAGAGTGAGCAGTGTGGCAAACTCCTGCCAGATTGGTGCTGATTGTGTTTGATTGCATCTGAGTGCAGCTTCGACGATGGGTATAAGAGCTGGTATCATCCCACTCTTGTCACATCAACGCTGGAAAAAAATTGGGAAACACTGCTCTGAAATATTGGACCCCTTGGAAACTCTTGGGAAAAAAGGCCTTTCTGCTATTCTTCGGAGATAATACTCAGAAAGCCCAGAGTGTGTGATTGTCGGTGTGGTTATGACAGAAGTGAACGGTGATATACTCATAGCGTGAGTGCAGAGCGTCTCGCATGCTTGTCTTTACTCTTATTAGGAGTTCAAGCTGTTATTACAGCGTCACACTTGTTCGTGGCTGAAGTGAGTGACTGAATGTTTGCTGGGTGTGTGAGTATGTAGACTTGTTTACTTCAGCATAATGTCACCTTTACCACCATTTTTAGATTCATTAGCCGTGCCAATAGAGTAAAACCCATGTTTCGCCGCGTGGCCTTCGCCGGCATATTTCCCGGGTGAAAGTGTTTTGTGTAAACATTTCTCCAAGGTTGTGAGTAAATGGAAATGTGGCCTTCCATTTTCACACCTCAATGGCTGTTGATGTTACAAACATTAATATATCTGAGATTCCATTTTTACAGCTATAATGACTGATCTAAGTTCAGGCGAACATCGATGGAAAAGTTGTGTGTGAGTGTGTGTGATGATATACAGACACACATTAACACAATAAATTTGCACTAAATGAAAGTATATATAAAATATATAGCTGTCTCATAGGTCTACATTATTGGTTTTTTTAGCATGTGTCATTCATTCATTTGATAATATTAAATCAGAGTGTTGTTAGTACAGGCTATGGGTTTTGGATTCGCTTTTGGCCGTGTTGGGTTGTTTGTGTGTGTGTGTTAGTGTGATGATTAATGAGGTATTTTTGGCAAGTTGGCATTACTCATCAGTGCCATGGCAGTTTTGTTTCAAAAGTGCTGGTGCTGGAGAAAGAGGGATTTTAGCACATCAGCAGTGTGTGATGTCAGCACGCAGGACAACAAAAGACAAGTCCAAATCTGTGCTGTTTGCAGCATTACAGGGGCCCAGGCTGGGCTGAACACAGGCCCTCTTTTCACGGGGACAAACATACCAGAGCACACACACACACACACACACACACACACACACACACACACACACACACACACACACTCACACACCACACACACACACACGCACCACCACACTCTCACTGGGTCACGACACACCCACACACACTCACGCACGCACACACACACACACACTCCCCTGCACATCCCGCACGCCCACTCCTCACATTCTCCACACACACCACACACACACACCACACACACACAAAAACACACTGCTGTAGTGTCTCTCAGCAACATCAGCATACTTTCTCTTCTAAGGTCATGTGTATTTTCATGTGTAGGCAGCAGTTCAATGACTGTACATTGGTAGCTCATGAGTAATAATTTATGATAGCGATAATTCTATTTGTAAAACATGCAAAATCCTGACTTTTTATGGTACACTGTAAAATGTGAAATGAAGTGTAGATGTTACTGATGCCCTTAACCCTATAAAGCTACTGTATCATTTGATTTGAAGGCCTCTGAATGATCAACATGATTGTGCACAAAATCAGCTACATGTTTTGATATATATATACATATATTAAAACATTTAGCTGATTTTGTTTATATATTTTCAAGTAAAAGTCCTTTTAGTGTAATTCTAAAAATGTCCACCTTCCGCTTGTGCTTTGTTTATTTTTGCTGTGAAATCTTTATTTATTTCATCTCTCAATTATCAATATTGCATTGCATTATATGTTTTGGAAATACCGAGTTTTGATCATAAAACTAAATATCGTCATCATTTAAATATCATCATCTTACTACTAACACATATTATTGAAAAATAAAAAGTAGTGACAATAGGTTAGATATTAATATGCATTTTATGAAAGTAGTCATACATACATATATACTGTAAGTGTGTGTTTGTATCAAATATGATACACATGTGCAAAGGTTTTTTTATTTTTTTTTTGAAAATTTTTTTTACTTTTGTACTTTGTTTAATTCAGGGATATACCTTTTTTGACAAATAAAATTAAATAAATTCATTAATTAAATTCATTAAGGAAAAGTAATTTTAGGCTAAGCTCTTTAACGACAGTATGTTGCAATTTATCAGAAAAGAAACAGAGATCAAATTTGGAAGAGGGAGAGGTGGGGGATCTGGACCCGCTGACCCCATGATGTCAGCAAACTCAAAAGGGTGTTGGAATGTAATGTCAAGCACAAACTATTTTAATTCCTCTCAAAATACAATATAAAAACAAAATCAAAAACACAGGTGTTATGTCATCGCAGATGGGTATGCGTGCCTTTTATTAATTTCTCATCCGCAGGTTGAAACGTTAACAGAATTTGCGAATTCAAACGTGACACACACACACACCTTTGTTTGTCTAATACTGCCGCTCTGACACACCAAAGCCTCTCGTGTTTTTACTTGCAAATCAGGATTACACACTGAATGAAGATTTCTAATGGTGAGAAGGCAGAATTACAGTTAATATGCCACCAGACCAGAGGCAGATTTACAGGAACGTTTCCTCAAATCCATTAAGTTCGCTTTACAGGAATAGTTAAGCATGAAAATGAAATTTACTCACCCAAACCTGTGCTCTGTTACTATTTGAAACACAAAAAGACTTATTATGCACATCTTTTCCATACAAAAACAGTTCATAGTGACTGTAAAAGTACACTGTAAAAAATGTTTCAAAGATTATTGGAGTATGTTTTATTACAAAATACAATTTTTAGGCTTTCTGCATCAAACATTCACGTTTAATTCAATGTGTTCCTCGCTGTTTCTTTGGAAATCCTACACCAAAAATACAATCAGTACAAGTCCAAAGATTGCTTTGTATGGGGAATTTTTATTATAATGTTTTATTTTTTTTATTTTGTTGAACAATTGCTTTCCTTTCAGGCAAAGCTCTGACATCTCATTTCTTGTACTCTGTAAAAAAAATTAAAAAAAGATTAGCGGACTACAAAGTGGACTACATTTTACAAGAATATTATTTCAGTCTTTCTACTTTTAAAAAAAAAATTATGCAATGTGCTAGTTGCTGTTTCTTTGTATTTGTGAAATTTACTAGCAATTTCTAAGTGAAAATTGTTACAAAGTAAAACCTACACAATAGCTTTGTATGAGGAAAATTTGTTGTTCATTCAAATTTTTTTATTTTTTTATTTTTTTTTCATTTTTGTTGAACAATTAGGTTCCTTTCGGGCCAAAGCTCTGAAACCTCATTGCTTCTATGCAGTAAAAAATGTTTAATTATTCAAAGTTGTAAATAAAAAAAAATTAGTGGACTACATTTTTCAAGAAAATACTATTCCACTATGTTTAATTCAGTGTGTTACATGCTATTTCTGAGTAATTGTTTGTGAAATTTACTAGCAATTCAGAGTGAACATTTTTCCACACCATTTTTCCAATGTATGTTTAGATTAAAGGTCTTTTATGCACTTTTTATGATGTTTTTTTTGTCATTATTGTAGCTTGACATAGTCATGAACTTGCATACTTGCATAATAACAGCATGCGGGATTGAAGTGACACGAAGGGTGATAAATAATAGCAGAATTTGTTTTTGCGATTAAATGCAGATTTGAATAACAATAAGGGGTCATCTTTAGAATATATCAAGCAAATTTAATACTTGAGGTATGACAATAGATCACAGCAGTAGACCAAGAGACCTTCCCAGACCTGATTGACTCATGCCGTCGCAATGTTTACCAGTTGCATTTCATTCCTTTTCTTTTTTTCTAAGCAATTAGAAACAAGAGATGGCTGCTGTAGGAGTGCCAGGGCTGTGCAGTTTCCGCTCATGTCGTTTGTAAAGGGCTTAACCCTACTTGGACCTGTTTATTTGCATCCCTCTCTAAGTTTCTCTAATCCGCGATGAAGCCT
The DNA here is from genome assembly GCA_018155175.1 of Sinocyclocheilus anophthalmus. Taxonomy (NCBI): domain Eukaryota; kingdom Metazoa; phylum Chordata; class Actinopteri; order Cypriniformes; family Cyprinidae; genus Sinocyclocheilus; species Sinocyclocheilus anophthalmus. The sequence continues at coordinate 60,860 of JADLZN010006687.1, read as the reverse complement.
CACGCTACTGTACCCCAATAAACCCAGAAAACACAGTCAGAGATGGCATGAACTGACTCTGAAGGATGGGTATTGTGGATGCTGCCAGTGCCCAACAAGCCCTCTTTATGATGGCAGGAATTATGATGGCCATGTTGGATGTGTGAGATCGCTGGTGGCGAGCAAGATAAGTCAAGTAATTGTCACTTACTGTAACAGCGACTCCCATTCATTAAGAGCCGTGTCTAATAAACTACTGGAGGAAAGCAGGCCAGCTGTACTGTGAAGCCTCACACAAGGCGGCTCTTTCTCTGCGGCCCTAAACTTTGTCAAAAGACGAAACTGTGTACGAGCTCTCTGTGATTCAACAGAGATTTCAACAGAGGTTTGTCTTGGGGGAGCAAACAAGGCCTTCCTTTTGACTAAATGATGAAAAATAGGGTGTTCAAGAGGGACAGCAAAACTGACATAGCTTCTTTTTTAGACTAGTTCCATTTATGTCAACTGGAAAACAAACAATTCAAGGGTTAACTTTTTGCTAAAAACCAGGCTGCATAATTCGCAGCAATAGTTGGTCGTAAAGCTGACCAAACCTATAAAAGAGCTTGTCCACAAAGATTTCTTTCCTCTTTCAGTTATTTATTTATTTGCATTTATATGACAATTAAGCACATTTCCTGCCACAAAATGTTATTACTGTTATGCTAAAATAAGGATTATACAATATTTAGATTATGATAAAATTATACATTTTGAACAATTATTTGTTTTTACTTAATTATCCGTAATAGTTTAAATTGTAAATATTTATACACCATGAGAGTGTTTGTTTCATTGCCTTGAATGTATGCTGATTGATTTTTAAATGGCCTGTCATTAATGATCATGTAATTGTCAAATAATGCCCAAAATGGAAACTTATAACAATAACAATAAAGAAAATAGAATAGAATAAACAGACTTTATTCTTTTCATGCGATACATATACACACTCAATAATATATACACTCAAATACGTTCTTTGTACATTCACAATACATTCAAGTTTGGAGTAAGATTTGTATTTATTTATTTTTTGTTATCATTCAGCAAGGGTGCATTAAATTGATCACAAGTGATGGTAAAAACATTTATAATGTTACAAAAATGTATTTCAAATGAATACTGCTCTTTTGAATTTTGTTCATCAAATACTTTTGAAAAATAAAATCAACAAAAATATTAAAACGAAGCAGCATAACTCATTTTAGCAACGATAATAATAATAATAATAATCAGAAATGTTTCTTGAGCAACAAATCAGCAGATTAGAATGACTTCTGAAGGATAACTGTAGACTGGAGTAATGCTGCTGAAAATTCAGTTTTGATCACAGAAATAAATTAAATTTTTACATATATTCACATAGAAAACAGTTATTTTAAATGTATTGTTTTTATTGTTTACTGTGAGCATAAAATGCATCTTTCAAAAACATGAAAAAAACCCGTATTGAGCCCATATTTCATATATCTAATATTATGACCAATAGAAGCAATTTGATGAGCCAGATGTGGATATCGAAAAAAGAAAACCTATCTTTCTACACTTTACGGTTGTTAGAGCTGGTTAGTTTACCCATAACCAAAATAGTAAATACGTTCCTGTTCTCGTATCCAACTCACACCTTCCATTACAATGGCCTCCTCATAACTGAATTCTTACATTCTCTCTTCTAGAGACACACAAACCAGATGCATTGTGGAATCCATGAATAGAAGCCCTCCAACTCCTCATCCCCAAATTTTTCAACAGTTGAGTGAATTTTTCATACAGTTGAGTGAATTCCAGAGGTGCTTCAAGAGGAACAAATGTCCTCAAGGATGCTGACATTTGAATGCATTTCTAGGGTGACGGCTGTAGGAACCCAGTTGGTCTGGGGTGTCTTTGCTGGATCACGGTGGGCCATTGTGACTGCTTCTCAACTTCCTGTCAGTAACTGTCTGAGGGGGGCAAGTACTAACTTCTTGGAATGTGGCAAGTCCTTGTGAACTATTTCTTTTCTTTCCCAACCACTGTTTGCTGCTTTATAAAGTTCCTTTTTCTAACCTTTTAAACTGAAGGAGTATTGACCCTGTGCATTGGTAAATATAGCCTAGGAACAATGGCATTCAATAGACTGGGCATTTTTGGAATCTGTTGCCAAACAAGCTATTGCTACTTTTGCCACTTTTAAGCAACTTTACTTGCTGTAGCTAAGCAGCTAAACCTCATCCTAAACTCATCCGAAGAGACGTGAATTTATATTTGCAGAGTTATACCAATTTTGCTGGGACTCAAACAGAACTCCCATAAGGATATTTGCTGTCATTAACTGAGCTCATGGCAGTTTAGCGCAGACCAATTAAGACTCATATTTGCTTATACAGTTGTTAGTTTCTCCAAGGACCATTGTGATTGGGGCCATACATCCCATTGTTTTCTAATAATTAATGATACTTTGGTTTACTTTGGACTATACGGGGATATGAGCATAAGACGGCTAAAAGAATGGGAGAGATATACAGTAAGCCACAATTCAAACACACAAGGCTCTAATGACAAATGACTTCAGAAGGTCAGAATAAAAGTCAACACGAGAGAGCAGCTTCACTCCTGAATCGCATCCAAAGATCCATTGAGGACTATAAGGAAAAGTTTGAGGGAAGAGTTTTAGGAGAAATTTGGATTATTGAATCCAAGGGGGAAGTGGGATTGACTCCATCTGTCGAGAGGGTCTTCCAGCCGACTTTAGCCCACATGCTGGATGCTGGCTCAGGAAGCTATCTCTCACACTTCCTCCCGCAGTCCTCGACATGATCCTCGAAGGGGGAGTGTACCAAAAGGCATAGCCTCTATCTAAGGGTCTTTGTCCCTATAGGGGGCCAAACAGTGGGATCCTACAGGGATGGAAACACATGCCCCCTCCTTCAACAACAGCAGGAGGAGAAAGAAAGAAAGAAAGAGAAAGAAAGAAAGAAAGAAAGAAAGAAAGAAAGCACATTACATGCTTGAAAATCAGCCCACTGCCATTCTTTTAGTAACCAAACCTGTGGGGGGACACTGTCACTTTCAGACGTGTTCTACAGGTCGTGAGTCGTGAGATGGGCGGATGAGATTTTTCGTGAATGCACCTGTGATTGTGGCTCCCTGCATTGTTGTGGTGTTTTGTTGAGTGTCACATGTCAGTAATGGAAATGAGGCAATAAAACGAAAGGGAAGTTGGTATCAGTTTCACCTGTACACAAAAGTGTGCCACAAGCGTGGTATTCAAAAGGAAGGTGGTTTTCTCAAAGCACAGATCAGAAAACTTGCTAGCTACTCGACTACCAGACTACCCATTCATAAATTACTGCAAGCATGTAAATATGCATTAATAGATTTCAAAACAACAGTAGACATGCCTCTACGGTCTACAGCAATACTACTGTACATGCATACTTGGCAAAGTTGAATGACAGTAGATGTTTGACTTGATTTTTCCCTCTTCTTTTTTTTCTAGTATTTTTTTCTACTCAAGCATGGCGGTGATAATTGGATTGTGTGGACACTTGTATGAGTGCAGTATATCCAGGGGATTAGAGAACGGGATGGGTGAGTCAACTCAAATTATTGTCACGTTAACCTATACAGCTGGCATCCGCCGCCCCCTACTACTCACTAAAATAAGTTCCCAGTGGTCACAGAACCTTTCCAACTCCTGAACAACCTCTAGAGCCACAAATATGCAGGTGATTTTCTAAAGCTGGTGCATTAAATAGGCGGTTCTCAATTGATTTTGCTTCAAGAGAAACAAAGTTTTAACATTGTTTATCATGCAAAAGTAAACTGTTGATTTCTACATTCTCAGAAAAAGGGGTACAACAGCTTGTCCGTTGTCCCAGTTACCCTTAAATAGACAACTTTGTACCTTATCTACCCCTATAAGGTTTATAGTAGGACCTTAAGAGTACATATTACTACTCTAGACCTAATCTGCACATTTTCGGGGTACAAATTTGTCCTTCAAAGGACTCTTCATCAGTGACAAATTGTTGTTCCCATAAAGGTACACATTTTGCACATAACTTTTTCTGACAGTGTAAATGTCACTTCACACAACAAATTGTGGTCAGCACAGACCATATATTTATCCTGTATTTAACCCATATTTAATTTAGTCTGAGTTGAATTTGTCCACTGCTGTAGACAAGACGGTAGATGAGCTTTTACGCAAGATTAACTTTTATCTGTTAAGAAAGTCTAAGGAATATTATATTCTTCAGTGTTTGATATAACATTCGGTCTTGGTGCATGAAGGATACATGTCAGACACTACTGCCAACAGGCCTTGTATAAGCTCGTCAGGGCGGCCATCGTTAGCAGGAGTTTGTAAACAGAGCATAGAGTGTGTGGAAGGGGGGCAGAGGTGCTGAAAGACGAGTCGGCAATAGTGAAACTCAAGCTGGTTGGAGCAGGGGAAGGAGGGGGCGCTTGTTTGACCACCGGGATGAGCGATGAGTCGACGGTCCCATCAGAGAGCACTGCCACGGCAACGGCGCGGATTCACTAGGTGTCGTCTAGGCAGGTAATTCATCAGCCCATGCCGGGGCTGGGCCTCCGAAAACTTCCCATGGTCACTTCTGAGTGCGAATACGTAATGAGCTGGAGGGCTCCACATTTGCCATGGCTGATTAGACGAGAACAATGAGCCCAAACAGAACTGGCAGTCCTCACAATGGGGACTGGAAAGCCTCAAGGCATTGCCTCCATATTTCTAGAGGAGGAAGAAAGAGAGAAAAGTGAACAAAAGTGTAGTTTATAACTGTCCTCTCTTTTGGACGGCTGTTGAACATGTACCATACTTTGTCACTAGACTTCCGAGAGTGTATGTGTGTTGTAAGGTTGCGCTTAAAGCCTAAAGAATGATGGGAAACTGTGTTTTGTCATATGTGACCCTGAACCACAAAACCAGTCATAAGGGTAAATTTTTCTAAAATTGAAAGCTGAAATAAATAGGCTTTCCATTGATGTATGGTTTGTTAGGATAGGACAATATTTGGACGAGATATGATTATTTGAAAATCTGGAATCTGAGGGTGCAAAAAAAAAAAAAAATATTGAGAAAATCGCCTTTAAAGTTGTCCAAATGAAGTTCTTAGCAATGCATATTACTAATCAAAAATTAAGTTTTGATATATTACGGTAGGAAATTTACTAAATATCTTCATGGAACATGATCTTTACTTAATATCATAATGATTTTTGGCATAAAAGAAAATGTTCATTTTGACCCATACATTGTTGTTTTTTTTTGCTATTGCTACAGAGTAACCCAGCGACCTTAGATGCTTTGTGCCTCCAGGCTCACATATTAGAATTATAGACAGAGAAATATAGTCTCTACGTGGTTTGTTGTTTATTTGAATTATCTTAAATAATGATAATTTTGGATCGCAATTATTGTAACTAAAATTAAACTAAAATAATAAATAATAAATAAAATTACAGCTTGACAAAGCTGTTTAATTTCAGCTCTTTGCAAAGTAACATTCTAAAGTAATTTAAAAAATACATATATATGTATGTTGAAAAAAATAATCAAATACAAAAACACCAGAATTACAAAAATTTTAACTAAATAGAAAAAGTAAATTAATTTAAATAAAAAAGTTTACAATGAAAATGAAAATTGAAAATATACTATATTAAAAATAATCTTTCACAACTTAATTGTAAAAATCCATTTATCAAAGTATATCTATATTTAATGCTCTAAAATAGCATTATAGCATATATTTTCATATATTATTATAAAGATCACATTTTTGAAGTAAATGTGAGTGTGAGGCATGTAAAACTCTAACCCGTCATACAGGGTGTTGTGGTTGGCTGCTAGGTCATTGTTGCGGTTACTAAGTTGATAGGTAACGATTATTAGTGCCTTGCTATGCATTGTTGCTAGGGTGTTTTGAGTGTTTTCTAGGAGTTAGTTGTGGGTAGTTAAGTCAAAAGAACCCACAGCAAAGTCTATAGATATAGAATTATTCAGCCATTTTATGAAAATGAATTCAACAAGCCGATTGTATCATTCACGTCTGTAGCAGAATGAGTTAAGTTGAACTTTACTAATTGACCAATATGTATTGCAATATGCATACTTTAGCAAACTTCACTAATAACAGAATCAAAAATTGCTTGACTGTCATTTAATTCCTTTGAAATTATTAAATTATTTTCTCACTGATTATTTGTATGCAATATTAACGTACTGTTTATAGCTACACTGAAATTAACAGTCCTTTTCTGACCAACCAAAATTGTGCTAATCTTAACTAAGCAATTTGGCCTGGAAAGAGATCAACGTCATTAGCGTCTTTTGTTTGACAAAGAGGAACTGGCTCGTGGAGAGCGTTCAATCTCCGCAGCAGGCGTATCTCTTTGAACATGCTCTACGAAATGAGTTTCTCTATCAGTTGGAGACCGTTTCGCTCTCCACTTTAAAAATAGAGATGATGGGAGGGAAGCCCCTGGAATATTTATCGGGAGGGGGGAACAAATCCACAATCCACCCACAGTTTTCCCTTCTCGGTCACATGTTCTTCCCGTTCATGACTGTTTTTCCAATTACTTAACGGTATTTACATATTATTTCAATGTAGTGCGGCAGATACGCGCCGTGCTGCAGCCCAGCAATGAGGCGCTGAAAGAATTCACACTTAATTGTATTTCATAAATCATATTGGGAGCCCCTTCATAATAAGCTCCCTGTAACAAAATGATAAAATGGCCAATTATGAGAAAATTCCAGGGTCTGTAATTTGCTAAACACACTCCAGAGAGAGTCTTTTGAGAGGAAATATAGACTCCTTGTTGAATTGTTTTCCTTTCAAGTGGCTTTACGTTATATTAATAAATAAATGATAATTGTTTGTGATCATCGTGCTTGTTTTCGATGGTGCTTTTTGCATCTTCACACACACAACATCCGTCACTTTGACCAACTGACCTCCCCCCCTCCATCAGGAAGATTGGACCCAAACTAGTGTTTGCAGTCTAAACTATAGCCTTTTAAACACAAATAACTGGAGTGATTGGTAGAGATAGCAGCTCCATCACTCTCAGAGCTGCTCGAATTCCTAATCACAGTATTTGTTTTAGCTTTTGTAGGTTCTGTCCAGACCTGTGGGCGGAATTCTCCTGATTCGTCGTCTCGCGGAGGACCAGATCTGCACATTTGGGGACGTCGGTGTCAGCACACTTGAAGCATCAACTTTGACCTCGCAGTAAATGCATAGTTTGGAGCCGTGCTGAAATGGTCGTGCATATGGAATTTACTAATGCCATTTTGTTCTGTGTGACTCATTTCACCAAAATAAACTTCAATCCATTTTTATAATAAAACCATTTTAATGCAAGATAACTGATTGTCTTCAAAAACGATTAGTAATTTCTGCCATACGGTATTGGTCTTTGTTAATACATCAATGTAAGAATCATTTTGAAATGTTTGGACATAGCTTTACTTGGTTTTTGAGAGAGATTTAATGCATTTTATATGTTTATTCAAAAATAAATACAGTTTTATAATTAAGCTTCAGTCAAGTTACCCTAGTAAAAAGTAATTAACTATACTACAGTTTTAAACTACTGTAAATCGAAGAAAAAATACTAGAAAACAAACTTTTATAGAACAAAGTTGAAGATACAGAAGCTTTTTAACTACATGTTTTGCTACAAAAAAGACAGAGGGACTAAAATGAATCAGTGAGTCGTTTATTTGAATTGATTTATTGGAATGAAGCAACCAAACAAACTGATTCACTAAAATCAGCTGCACTTTTCAACATTTTTCAAGCCAGTTTAAGGGAGTCTTTGATTATCTCATTCAGCTATGAAGCTTTTTGTGTAAAATAATGTGATAAAAGATGCTTTGTCATGCTACTGGTTGAAACATTAGTTGTTCATTTGTTGGTATTACTCATTTGGAAAATGAATTGCTGTATATCAGTGACTTATGTTCAAAAACAACAAAAGATTGATTGTCAGTACATTGTTTGTATATTCAAAACTTTCGCCTGTCACAATATTGTGATTTTTTTTCTTAATTGTCTTCATTTTAAGTTTATTGGCAAATATTGATTTATGCAATTAATTATTACATAGTAAGTAATTACATTAAAATGCATTATTTTGATTTGTTACTTTTCATTATTTTTAAAATGCTTTGTATATATGTTGGTTTTTTACAAGGTTTTGAAAAACTTGAACTGTTTAAATATAATGTCATGTGGTATGACCATGAAGTAAAATGCATTATATTTTTAGTACCCCGTCCAAATACATGTGTACACATCTTTATTTTACTTCTACTTTTCGAGGTAAGTTTTTTTGTTTGTCTGTTTGTTTTAACAAATATCATGAACTATAAAATCATAAATGTCATTACATTTTTGGGAATCACACCACATGACATTTTAGAACCTGAACTAACCTGTCTTGTCCTAAAAATACCAAATTATCTGTTAATTTGTGAGATTTGTTAACATACTTTTGTTTTATATCTTTTCCCTACATGTCTCTGCATGTTGGTTGCACCACATGACTTTGATTTGGCAGACAAAAGTTTTCAATTATTAATAAGCAGTAAAACTTTTTTTTTTGGTCATTTTTCTTCTAAGAAATAAATGATACCAAACTAATTAATTAGGGCTTCCTTTGAATAATTTATAATATCAGGAGGACAGTTGCATCACCCTGACATTTTTAGCATTTCCAACCAAAAAATATTAAAATGACTTTCAACTGAGAAAATTAAAACATGCTTATCATAATGAAGGTGTATTCAAGTCATTATGTGCATGAATCACATTTTTATGTATATTTTTTTTTTAGTAAATTAATACATCTGGACCAAAAACGTTACGAATCGTAAGATTAAGAAATTAAAACCCTTTATTGATTGACTACTTTTCTGAATAATGCAGGGGAAGTGTATACGCCTAAATACGTTACACCTCTGCCTTCTAGTGCACTGTATGTAAATGAGTATATGAGTCATAATTAATCTTAGTGTAGGGCGTCCTGTTGGAACACAATACAGTACGGGAAGGTGTAACTGTAGAACTTTTATGCAGTATCAATGTGGCAGCCCTGCGGTGCTGAAACTCTGTCACATTACTGTCTCTCGAAGCTCCCAGGCCAGCGCTGTGCTCTCCGCATTCAGCAGTCTCTTTATTTAAACACAAAGTGCTGTGACACACTGCTCTCCATCAGCTTCCACTGCTTCTTTTCACCTCTACCTGCATTTATATTTGGGCACATTCTTGTGTTTGCAGTCACTTCTCAAGTACTATTTGTGAAAAAGGATATTACCTCACATAATTGATGGTTTTTGAGCAAGCACTGAGAGTCCATTTGCGACAGTGTGGAGAAGGTCCTGACAAACCTGAGCTTCTTCCGTGTTAGGACCGGATTGCACTCTATTTTTCCCAGGTTAACATCGAATGTTATTAAAGCAAGTTGACCGCAGGGTCAACATAAGAGCGGGCCATGAAAACAAACAATTAATTTGGCATGGAGGTGTAATGGGATGATCTCCCGGCAGGGCCAGATCCATTGTTCGGCTGGAATTAACCATAGCAGGTCATGTGTCACTGGGCACTGACCTCGTTCCATTCACTAGCCCACACTTGCATTAGCCATGGCCCGGCAAGGGGTCAAACACAGTTACAAGCCAGCCAAACAGCCCTCCCAACACATGCACACAAAACACTCACTGCCTTCCAGTTCCTGACGGCAGAAGATCTTGCCAAACAAAGGCACGGCATTACCAGGAAGGGATATCCAGGCTGCAAGATGCTCATCCCCCAACTCTTGCTATTGTACTGTATGTATTGCGGCAGTTCGGAAAAGAAATGTCCAGTGAGTGTCGCTAAAAGCACGTTCAGATTTATTCAAAACAGATTAATGTTAACCTGGCAGCATTTTATTACTTTGGTTGTTGTACGTATCGCGGCAGTTTGGAAATTAAATGTCAGGTGAATGGCGCTAAAAGTGTGTTTAGATTTATCCAAAGCAGATGAATGCAAATCTGGAAAAGTTCAATTATGTTGTTGTTGTACATAGTGCAAAAGTTCGGAAATTAAATTAAATGAGTGATGCTAAAAGCACGTTCAAATTTATCCCAAACAGATGAACGTGATTCTGGGAGCATTTTATTACATTGGTTCTCATACGTCTCGCAACAATTCAGAAGTTAAATGTCAGGTGAGTGGCACTAAAAGTATGTTTGGATTTTTCCGAAACCGTTGCACATGAATCTTCCGATGTTTCATTACTCTGACTGTTATATTGCAGCAGTTCAGAAATGAAGTGCCAATAAAAGTACTTAAAGCACATTCAGATTGGTCCAAAACAAATGAACATGAATTTGGCGACATTTGATGTCATTATTTCACAGTGCAATCGGTTTTATTCAAAGCAGATGAATGTGAATCTGGCAGCATTTTATCGTGTTGGTTGTACGTAAATGGTGGTAGTTTGGAAGTGAAATGCCTGGTGAGTGATGCTAAAAGCACATTCAGATTTGTCTGAAACTTTATATAACGAGTTGTAGTTGTTGTATGTATCGCCACAGTTCAGAAATGAAATTTTTGGCGATTGGTACTAAAATGCATTTGATTTTATCCAAAGCAGATGAACTTGAATCTGGCAATTGTTGATTAGGTTGGCTGTGGTTGAAATGTCTGGTGAGTGGCACAAAAATGTTAATGCTCTTTCATGTTTGAAAATAGTGTGCCACTGACAATAAACCTAACTGATCGTGTTAACAAAAGTAAACGTGAGATAAAAAATGAATTTGCTGAAGCAACTATACCATTCCATCGTGCTTCTGCAAGTCTTTGAGCTCTTTTATCGACTGTCGTGACTCACAGGATTGCAATGCTGTACCGGGTGCGCTACCAAGCATGTTTACTACATCAGAAAGGCCATACAAATGGAGCTAGTTATGTGACACAAAATCAAAATGTACTAGCTTACAAATCATGCACTATGAAAAGCCATAGCACAGTATTGTGCAAATAACTGTGTGAAAATAAGTGTTTATTAATTAATAACCTGTCCCTGTAATCATAATTTGTGTGAACAGTAATAAAAGTTATTGGTGTTTTACTGCCTCTAGTGTTCATTTCAGCTGGAAACTGCGGTGAATTGCATGTATAGGTACGTTTTTCAAAAATGTAGGTTACGTTTTTTCCAATAAGCCTACTTATAGGTTGTCATTTCCTCCTGTGCGATTGAAGATGGCAATGTGTCTGTGACACCTTCAAGTGAATCATCACTTATAAAGGTACATTTACTCAAGTCAAAGTCATTTTGCGCGTTCACTCTGACATATCGGCCACAGGCCACCCATCAGGATGGCTTTATGTTGTCCATATGTTGCTGTTATTTCACGACTCTCTCAAAGTTGCTGACTTCATTTACCGTCAGTCACCCGAGGCGCGAATCGCTCCGGCACATGTGGGGGATAGTCAGAGGTAGTTAGCACGCTAGTACACCTGACAGATGCGCAGTGCAACTGCGGTATGCCGAAAAACATCTGATCCCATAGCCTCGGGCCACAGATACCGCAGAAAGTGTTGTGTGGATGACAGACAGTTATGCAAAATGATATTCGTGCTGCTAATCCTACTTAGCGTACATCTGTGATGTGACTGTGAGTATTTGTTATCTACAGCGTTTCACAGGTATATCATCCATATTTAAACACAAGCAAACAACAGCTGGAAGTTGACGGCACACGTTCTCCGTTGTGACGGGCAGACTTCAGGAGACAGGAGTAGCTTTCTCTGTTAATTGATTGGGTGGAAAAGGACAGGCTGAAGCCCCAAAGCACAGAGCCTGAATTAAAACTTCAATCCCCCATGTAAGACTCAATTTCATCTGTGACCCAACATTATACAAATGAGAAGAGAACTGATAGGTGCCTCCTCCATAGATGGAGTCCCTGAGCTGCAGGCCTGCGATGGGGGAAGGGGACTGACCCTGCTGTTCATCTAGTCTCTTTCAATGTGAGAACAGCAGATAGTTTTGGAGGTTCCCTTGAAACACTTTCATTTTGTGAGGCGTCAACAAGATGGCAGGGGTTAAATTAGTTCTCCCACAGAAGGCTTGATGGAAAGAACCTTGTTGGAACAACCAGCTTTATTGCTCAGATGTTTCGCGTTCAAAGACATTAGGCCCTTTCGCACCGCTTTAGTTCCAGAACTAAATGTACGGTACTAAAGTACTCGGACGATTTTGCGTGAACTATTTTCCAGTACCATTTAAAGGGTTGCATTCGCACCGACAGTGTGTACTAGGAACCGGTCTAACAGCGACGTCATTTGTGCGCGGCGTTCAACAACTAAAACAAAGATAAACAACATTAACAACAGGAGGCTGGAGGACGCTGTGATCGGAGCTGTGTTTTTGTTGTGTCTCACGGGTTTCACAGTAATGGACATGGAAAGTCGACGTATACGTAAAGCGAATGAAAGAACGGAAAGGAGGACTAAGAATCTCCAACGACAACTGGCAGTGCTATATTTGCTACAAATGCCAGCACTTCAGCGTCCGTCCATCTATCGCTGTTCTCCATATTTGCGAAATAAGTTGACATGTTTACAGTATGTTTACACAGTGTTTTAAATCATGGCGGGTGAGGGCGTTTTCATACGCGTTTGGCCAATCAATGTGTACTTACGTCACGATTAGTACCAGTTGTGCTGGTTAGACCCTGCTCCGGAGTAGGAGCTAATTTGGTTCTCGAAAAAGGCAGTCCGGTACTAAAATCGCTCCCAGTTCTGGCGATTCGAACACACCGAAAAGTGGGTAGTTCCACAATTAGTTCTGGTACTATGAAAAGGTTCCTGCGGTGCGAAAGGCCCTATTGTTCTTAAGCTTGGGCTATTTTCACACTTGATCCAACCCTGAGTGTGATTCATACACTAAGAAAAAAAAAGCCTGCCATCTACCATTTAGGTACTAATATAGTAATATGTATCTTCAAGGTACTAATAGGCACCATTTAGGGGTAAATATGGTGCAAAGGTGTACCTTTTGGGAAAAAAAAAACTCCCCAGTGACAGCTTTTGTAGTGTATTATTTGGACCCAAACCATGGCGTGATTGTGTTAAACAATGTAAATATTACCGGCAGCTGTTTACTAATGTCACTAGATAATGACTTATTTGGAGAAGATGCCAGCTTACAAGTTTTGTCTGTTTGGATTGATGAAACATGCACAGAAACCACTGCATCTGTCTGCTAGGACAATGAGGTGCTTGTGAGGGCAACTTCAAGATGATTAACAGCAATAGGAATTGCATAATAGGCAAATTATATAATAGTTCATTTCCACAATTTACTTTGATTTGCTTTTACACGACACTGGAGTTTTGGGAAAAGACCCAAAAGCTCTAGATATTTTAATGAATTATACTGGCAGCTACATATTTTAATGTATAAAAATCCTTTTATACCATTTGAGATATATATTAAGTGTGATTTTTAAAAGATAAAGCAATTAAATAATTGAACATTTTATTAAAGAAAGTTATTTAAATTGTTGTATTAAAATTTATGTAATATTGTGTATATTAATATGTACGTAACATAATATGTAAATGATTTTTTAAAATGTCAAATGCATATTTAAAATAAGTCAAATAAGATTTTTTTCGTTTTTGAAAGAATGCTCAAGGGTGCATTTATTTGATCAAAAATACTGTAAAAAAATAATATTAAAACAATAAAATATTGTGAAGTATTATTACAATTTAAAATAACTTTTCTATATTTTGAAATGTAATTTATTTCTGTGATCAAAACTGAATTTTCAGCATCATTACACTGTTTGTGCACATGACTCAGCAATCATTCTAATAGTGCTCAAAAAACATTTCTATATTATGTTTTCGCTTCTCAATTTTTGTAGAAAACAAAATATATAGATTTTTCAGAATTCTTTGATTATCTATATATATATATATATATATCTAGATATATAATAATTACATTAGTATATAATTAGATTGGCGGAACACCACAAGGACGAGTCGGAAATGTAACGCTCCTTACCATAATCACTTCAGCTTTCAAAGTAAATATCAATGACAGTTAATAATGTTGTTAGTTTTACATCAGTTCAAGCCCGAAAAGGCAACAGAGTCGCGTGACAGACACAATGATGAAGCTAGTATGTGTACACAAGCCACGGTTAAGACAGCTGACGTGCTATGATTTCGGACAGACAGTTCACTCTCCTGTGATGTGACCCTGTCCCCCCCCCACACACACACTAAAATACACGACGCGTTATTCTGCGCTGCGCAAAACTCCACATTTGGACAGGCAATAGCAAATACTTAAACTAATAACAAAAAAACATACTTACAGTCGCTGATTCAGAAGCGCCAGCTTCTCATAGCAAAGTCAGAATTTACCCTTTATTTTTTTTTTTCTTTTTCAGTTCTTTTGCAATAGCCTTTGTGCACAGTCAGCCTTGTACTCTTCTTGGTTCAAAAAACTGTCGTCCATTAAAATGCGTTGCACAAATTCGAACATATGGGTTGTGCTGTTCTGTTGTAAATGCATCTTAACCAATGATTCCTAATTGCATCTACTACCGGAAGGCCAAATAAAGCGCTTTTGATTTCGCACTGAAACACACACCGTCTCACTGACATGCTGCATCAACACAACTGCCGTTCCTGAAACCACGCCTTCTTTCTTTGAGTGCACATTTGGGCGGCATTATGCTAATATTTCCACATAGTGACGGAGACATGTGGGGCGTGTTTAGAACGAGCCGTTTTAGGTAGGCGGGGCTGACTCTTTGAGACTTTAGTCTTGAAATGTACTAGTTTCCTTTCAGTCGGTCACTCTCGACGTCACGTAGGAGGACCGACGAAATTGGGATCTCGCTTAGAGGGACCAATCTACTTAGAGTGTAAAACTAAACGAGCCAATGCACATTGGTGCGATTATTGCATCCAGCTGCTGCTGATCACAGCGTGAGTATAAGTAGGCAGCAGGTGCAGCGCAAATTCAGCTTTTCGCTTCGGAGCCGAGAGATCACATCGTTCCGCTCCTGACTACCCTACGGAGAGAAGAAGACTGAACGAGTTCAGCACGCTCTTGGAGAGCTCTTCGTGTTGGCGGACGGCGGTTCAGCGGTGGTGGTTTCCCGTGTCGGGTGGTTTGCACACATCAGGCTGCACTACCCCTTGTTTGTGTTGCAAATGATCATCTCCACTGTGCGCCTCAGCACGCTAAAAGAGATTTTTCCCCTAAAAGAGCAATTTCGGATGCGTCTTTCTAAAGACGACGTTGCTGGGCAAACTTGACGTTACGTCTTTATAAAGACGGTGGGGTCTTGCTATAGGACACGTATCACCCGGGCGTTCTGGAGGCGGTCGTTACCTGGCGCTGGGTGATGGGCACGATCGCTGCCTCTCGTGCCTGGGAATGAAGCACGCTGAGGTGACTTTCGTGGATGACCCATGCTCCCATTGCGGGGGTATGACCATCTCGGAGTTGCGGACCGGACTCCGTTACCCGCAAGGGGCAGAGTGCCCGTGCCACCGCCTATATCTGGGGTTCCCTCTGGTGGCAGCCAAGGGCGTCCTTTTTCTGGTGGTGGGCAGACTGGTCTTACGGTCACGGTGAGGAATACCTCCGGGGATGCCCAAGCCCGCCCGACGGACACTCTCGAACCCCCAGTGCCCCGCCGCCAGCTCCAAATTAGAGCAGGCTGGACCCTTCTGGGGGGTACCACCTTTTTCTTCCGAGGCTCCCCCCGACGAACAGATGTCGACTGCAGCATCGGAGGGTGAGCCAAAGCTTTCTGGAGAGGAAGATTCGGCTACACTGCTCTCGTCCGGGACCGTAGCAATGCCTGGATCAGATCCAGAAATAATGTCTATGCTTTCCCGGGCCACCGTAGGGGTAGGGCTCGAGTGAAGACTTTCACCGGGTCCCGAGCCCTCAAGGTTGCACGATCGGTTCTCGGGGTGGTCCGCGCTGGTTAACAGCGCCCCGCCTCGGTGCCTTTCTTACCGGAGGTGCATGATGAGATCAACAAGTCGTGGATGGCACCTTTTTACTGCCGGAAACTGATTTGCCTGATCCTCCTCCCTCACCACCCTCGATTGTGGGGCAGTCAGGGGGTTACAAGGGCCCCCCCGGTGGAGCGGTCTGTTGCAATGCAATTGTGTCCACATATACGCATCCACCGGCAGGAGAAACCGTGCCTCCTCCCCAGGTCTGTAGGTCTCGGCCTCGAGCCAGCGATGCCTATACGAGGTGGCGAAGCTGCCTCGCCTGCACGCGCTACGGGTGATTGCAAGTGCACAAGGCCAAGCATGAGGGGAATGCACGAGGGTGGTCACGACCTGGATTCAGAGAGAATCCGCACCGCGGCAGGACCTCGCGCCACGAGCGACGACAGGTTACGGCGCGGTTCTTGGGTCGTCCCTGTCCACTATGGTTCAGGGAGCGTCAATTATGGGCTGTGACTGGCTGGACGGCGCGAGACGGACAAGAACGATTCTTGAAAGCACCCCGTGGCCCAGGCCGGGGCCCCCCAATTTGTTTTCGGCGACAAGGTGGAGACGTGCCCAGAGGTTTCTACGATACCAGAGCAGAATGAGGCAATCAGGGACATCCTGCCGGGGTGCAGGCTGCCGTTCGCGACGAGGGCGGCCCCCCCCATTGCCACCGCAAACAAGAGCCAAGAAACGAGCTCCTGCGGCCTCCAGCAGCTGGCCGTGGAGCCGGTCGCAGGGCAGCCGCCCCCGCCCGTCCAGGCCCCCGCCAAACCTGGTAGCAAGCGAGAGAGCAAGAGGACCTGAGACGGGCGACCCAGAGGTGGAGGGACTTGCTCTTCAGGAGATGGTAAGCACAACACTCCCTCCCCCGGAGGAGGGCCGGGCGGAGAATCTTTTTCCACCAATGACCTTGGTCGGTGGTACCCAAATTCTCGACAAAGAGCATTCCTCTATTCTTTGGGTCCCCAGAGGGGACGGGGGGATGTGGACGATCTAGTACGTATCACACCCACCCTCCTCTCTCGCCAGTGAGCAGCAGAGGGCGGATCGGGAGGACGAACCAACGGACTACCCACGCACCCTCTGCGCAAACGCAGGTCAGTGTTACACACTCAGACCCCGCCTCGGACCGGCAAAGAGACGCACGGGCCGGGTCCCTGCGTTCTTCCACGCTGCCCCACTGCAGGTACGCCTGTAGTTACGTTGATGCCACTAGCGCGGTGTCTGAGAGCCTGGCTAGAGCTACCCAGCCCGTCTCGATGGCTCCTTCGAACCGTCAGGCTCGGCTATGCGATTCAGTTCACCCGGCGCCCTCCCAAGTTCAGGGGCGTCCACTTAACTTCAGTGAAAGCAGCAGATGCCCCTGTCTTGCGTGCAGAGATTGCAGTCCTGCTGGCGATGGATGCGTTAGAGCCGGTCCCTCCAGCCGATATGGGGTCGGGGTTTTACAGCCCTTACTTTATTGTACCCAGGAAAGGCGGTGGGTTACGACCAATCTTAGACCTGCGTGTCTTGAACCGGGCCCTCACCGGATACCGTTCAAGATGTTGATGCAGGAACGCATCTTCAGGTGCATCCGTCCCCAAGACTGGTTTGCAGCGATCGACCTGAAGGAAGCGTACTTTCATGTTCGATCCTTCCGCGCCACAGGCCATACCTGCGGTTTGCGTTCGAGGGGCGGGCATACCAGTACAAGGTCCTGCCCTTCGGGCTGTCCCTGTCTTCACGAAAGTTACGGAGGCGGCCCTTGTTCCCCTGAGAGAGCAGGGCATTCGCATCCTCAACTACCTCGACGATTGGCTCATACTCGCTTAGTCTCAGGATCAGTTGTGCGAACACGGGGATTTGGTGCTTTCACACCTCAGCCTGTTTGGCCTTCAGGTCAACTGGGAAAAGAGTTTTTCTCTCCCCGACGCAGAGGATCTCTTTTCTCGGTATGGAGTTGGACTCGGTCGAACAGACAGCACGCCTCACGCAGGAACATGCTCAGTCGGTGTTGAACTGCTTGAATACATTCAAGAGCAGGATGGCGGTCCCACTGAAAAAGTTAAGAGGCTCCTGGGGCATATCGCAGCTACGGCAGCACTCACGCCGCTGGGGCTGCTCCATATGAAACCGCTGCAGCACCGGCTCCATGGCCAAGTCCCGAGGTGGGCATGGCAACGCGGAACCTTCCGGGTCCAGGTGACACCGGCCTGACGCCAAACCTTCACCCCGTGGTCAGACCTTGCGTTCCTCCGGGCAGGAGTGCCCCTGGAGCAGGTCTCCAGGCATGCTGTGGTTTGCACAGATGCCTCAACCACCGGCTGGGGGGCCACGTACAACGGGATTGCAGTGTCAGGGGTCTGGACGGGGCCCCAACTGCACTGGCACATCAACTGCCTCGAGTTGCTGGCAGTGCACCTTGCCCTGAGCCGTCTCAAAGGGCGCTAACGAGGCAAGCACGTACTGGTCCGAACAGACAACACAGCGACCATTGCCGACAAGGTGGTCTGCGCTCCCGTAGCAACTCGACCGCCACCACCTCCTCTGGAGTCAGAAGCATCTGAAGTCGCTTCGTGCTGTTCACATTCCTGGGCTGCTCAACCGGGCAGCCGACGAGCTGTCCCGAGCTGTGCGCACGGGAGAATGGCGACTCCATCCCCAGACGGTCCAGCTGGTTTGGGGACGTTTCGGAGCCGCTCAGGTAGACCTGTTTGCCTCTCCAGAAACCTCTCACTGCCAGTTGTTCTTCGCCCTGACCGACGGAACATCGGCACGGACGCTCTGGCACACAGCTGGACGCGGGGCCTTCGCAAGTATGCATTTACCCCAGTGAGCCTTCTGGCACAGTTCCTGTGCAAAGCCAGGGAGGACGAGGAGAAGCAGGTCCTGCTGGTGGCCTATTGGCCTTCCCGGATCTGGTTCCCAGGACTAATGCTCCTCGAGACAGCCCCTCCCTGGCCGATTCCTCTGAGAAAGAATTACTGACTCAGAGACGGGGCACCCTTTGGCACCCGCGTCCAGACCTCTGGAAACTTCATGTCTGGTCCCTGGACGGGACGCGGAGGTTCTAGGTGGCCTACCCCAAGGGGTAGTTGACACCATCACTTCAGCGAGAGCACCGTCTACGAGACACGCCTACGCTTAAAGTGGAACCTGTTCGTTGAGTTGTGTTCTTCTCGCCGAGAAGACCCCCGGAGATGCCCGATCGGTGTTGTGCTGTCCTTCTTGCAGCAAGGGTTTGAGTGAAGGCTGTCTCCCTCCACCCTTAAAAGTTTATATCGCTGCAATCGCTGCTAACCACGACACCATAGAAGGGAGGTCGTTGGGGAAGCATGACTTGGTCGTCAGATTCCTTAGGGGGGCGAGAAGGTTAAATCCTCCACGGCCCCCCTCTATACCCTCTTGGGACCTGAGTCTGGTGCTCACGGCACTACAGCAGGCCCCGTTTGAGACTTTACAGGCAGTGGAGCTGAAGTTCATCTCAATGAAGACTTTGCTCCTGCTGACATTGGCCTCCATCAAAAGGGTAGGGAACTTGCGTGCATTTTTGGTCAACAATTCATGCCTAGAGTTCGGGCCGGCTGATTCCCAGGTCACCCTGAGGCCCCGGCCCGGCTACGTGCCCAAGGTTCCCGCTACTCCCTTCAGGGATCAGGTGGTGAACCTCCAAGCGCTGCCCTCGGAGGAGGCAGACCCAGCCCTAGCTTGGCTCGTCCCGTCCGAGCCTTAAGGTGCTACGTAGACCGGACGCAAAGCTCAGGACCTCAGACCAGCTCTTTGTCTGTCACGGAGGCCGGCAGAAGGGGAATGCCGTCTCAAAGCAGAGGATGGCCCACTGGATAGTGGATGCCATCACCCTGGCTTATCAGGCACAGGGTATGCCCTGCCCGCTCAGGTTGCAAGCTAACTCTACTAGGAGTGTTGCATCCTCCTAGGCGCTGGCTCGTGGCACCTCGCTGGCAGATATCTGAAGAGCTGCAGGCTGGGTGACCCCTAACACATTCGCTAGAATCTATAGCCTTCGTGTGGAGCCGGTATCCTCCTGTGTTCTCACCTCAAACGGGTAGAATCACTGAGAGGCCCCGGCTTCGGGTCGGCTTGCAAAATCACTCCAGAGAGTCCATACAGTAGACCCTGTTGAGTTCCTCCGTCCCCTCGGCAGCCAGACGTGGCGGAGCGTCCGGCGCCAGGCCTTCACTCGCTGAATCCTCGAGAACCGGTAGAAGGCTGGGTTCCATATGTAAGACCTAAGTGGATCTCATATGTGTAAAGTCCACGGTATAGCCTTGAGCCCGTGTTTCCCCGGCAGACTTCTGCCATTCCAAGAGGGTTCAATCACCTCCATTCTTCCATATGCACCTAAGGGATGTCCATATGTGTATTGCTCCGAAACCTCCTTCGGGAAGGTTCGAGCTTCCGTAACGTTCCTGTTCCAAGTAGAACGGGTACGTTTTCCCAGTGTTATCCAGTCTTACTCATTGGGTAGTGCCATTACAGCAGTAGCTGGTCCTCTTGTGAAGAAGCCCTGGCCTACGCCAAAAAATAGGGGCGCAGGTGGCTTCCACAGGACACTGGAAGGGGCAGTAGCTGTGGCCCTTTGGTAGGATCCCAATTTCGTCGGACATCCGACGTGACGTCGAGAGTGACCAACTGAAAGTGAACGTTTCGGTTACGTATGTAACCCTCGTTCCCTGAAGGAGGGAACGGAGACGTCACGTCCCGTCGCCACAGCTCCTGTACCACCGCTGAGCGGCCGGGTCACCGGCTCGGCTCCTCAGCGAAAACCTGAATATGCGCTGCACCTGCTGCCTACTTATACTCACGCTGTGATCAGCAGCAGCTGGATGCAATAATCGCATGCCAATGTGCATTGGCTCGTTTAGTTTACACTCGAAGTAGATTGGTCCCTCTAAGCGAGATCCCAATTTCGTCGGTCCTCCGACGTGACGTCTCCGTTCCCTCCTTCAGGGAACGAGGGTTACATACGTAAAAAACCGGGGAGACAGATCTTCTTTATGCACCAAGAGTTGTAACACTCCAAAGAGAAAGGACAACTTGAAATCATATCATATGACCCCTTTAACAAATAAAATCTTGTTTTAAAGTGTTACCAGTATTTATATATAGCTATAGTTTGATAGTAAAACTGAAGGCAAAGGCAACATTTATTTATTTATTTATAATAATAATTTTGACACACACACACACACACACATTTCAAATATATATGAATAGTTATTAGTTATATATAGTTACAGTTTGGTAGTAAAACCGAAAGCAAAGACAAAAACATAAGTGAAACACTGAAGCTGGCTGACTGATTGACTGAAGAATAACTGATCATGTGATCATTTTCTTGATTGTAGGACAAACGAACACATCATCCCACAGCAGTAGCTCCTTTAAATGGGTGACAGTGCCATTTGAACGGCATGGAGGGGCCGCTATGAACTGATTCAGTGGC
The DNA here is from genome assembly GCA_018155175.1 of Sinocyclocheilus anophthalmus. Taxonomy (NCBI): domain Eukaryota; kingdom Metazoa; phylum Chordata; class Actinopteri; order Cypriniformes; family Cyprinidae; genus Sinocyclocheilus; species Sinocyclocheilus anophthalmus. Next base: position 39,338 of record JADLZN010006687.1, on the reverse strand, counting down.
GTGATGACTGGACATATTCTTATGGCCACCGTGGGGTAGGACGACGTGAACAGTGCAGACTTCATAAGAGCCCACACAAGACGACTGTCTGCTCTTGACTGAGGAATTGTTCATGCTAAGAAGACTCTCACAGCAGCAAACTGCAATATCACTGCCAGCCGAGATTTGATTTGTTGTTTGGAAACAGTAATGCTTTTGCCTTTGACAGTAATGAATGTCTCTTTTAGGTTCTGGTGCTGGACACGGACAGTTTTGATTGTTTGTTTTTTAATGTTAGTGATATTTCAAGTAAAAAACAGGCAGAAATGATGTGAGGGGAAGCCTGTGTTGGCAGGTCAAGGTATCGTTCTCTCAGTATTGGCATTGTGTCGTCCTCCCTGGAGACGCTTAGAGAGAGTCATGTCACAGGAATCTTTGTAGTCGCTAGATGATATCTGGTCTGCAGAGAACTACTTGCCTTCTGGCGTGGCCATACAAACTGTATGAATGGAGGATGTTTGGACTCTGATCCCGTAATTTGAACTCCAAATGGGCAACAGACACAAGTCATCCAGAAACTCTGCTTATGCCCCTGAAAACTGTGGTGGGCAGTAACTACCAACAAGAAGCCACACTTTTAACTAAATCGATTAAAATGAGAACCATATTAATCAATTACATGATATGCCAATAAATTAATCACAATCAATTGCATGCATCAAATTAGCAAAGAAAAGCACCCAAATTATTATAATTCAGTACAATAAACTATTCTCAACATATTCTGTAACATTAAACATTTTTAGATTACAAGAATAAATCTTTGGTTTTAAATTGTCCCCATATTAAGACAACTTTTTATTTTATTTATTGTTTAATTTTTTAGTAAAATATCTCAGTTAATTGCACACATCAAATTTGCAGAGAAAAGCATCCAAATGATTCTAATTCAATATAGCAAACTATATATTCTCAATATATTCTGTAACACGAAAAATGTTACGATTGCAAGACTAAATCATTGGTTTTACGCTGTCACTGTATTAAAACTAATTATACTTTAATTGTTGTTTAATCTTTAGTAAAATATATTTATGTTTTTACTTAAATTTACAGAATATATAAGATTAAAATGTATTACAATTAAAATGAATAATTAAAATATATATTTTTGATCGTTATTTTTTTTCACAAACTTGTATGCATATTGAAACGAAACAGTAATTTGATCATATTTTAAAGTATTTATACAAAATGCATTTAGCATTTATTTAACTGCATTTAGTTGATTTAAAAATACCAAAACAGCATTTTTTACTTTAAAAAAGTAATTTCATTCAAAATATTCATTATAAGAGACAATACCGGATTAATTACTTTAATGAGAATTTGCTTAATTTTCTTTTTTATTTATGCATTTTTTCCTTTGTGGCTTTGTGGTTATTTTGTATGTTTGAGTGACTTGAAATGTTAAAATGTCAATTTTTAAGATACCATGTGTGTCTAATTCAAACAGCAAATCTGAATACCTTTTCAATCTTAAACTGGCTTGACCTTCATTAGAAATTCACAAAATGAATTTCTTTTCTTTAGAGTTATTATGTTTCAGATTGTACAGACCTAACCGTGTTTACAAGTAAGTTATAACAAAATTATAAAGTGTATTTCTACTCTGTATTTTGAGCACCTTGAGGAAGGTCATAACCTAAATGTCCTCTACATGTAACAGCCAGGACTACGTTTGCCCCATATTTCTGTTTGATTTCCCAGTTGGAGTCAAAGCTCTTTTCGTAAATGCAGAGAAAAAGCCAAGAGCCAAGTTTGCACATTTTGGAAACATAAGGATTGACTTCAGTGTGATCAAGCCAAGATTTCAAAGAGAGTCATGGGAGTTATTCAGCAAACATATGGCCACACAACCATATCCAGCATCTCATCCCATTCAATCCCAGAATCTCTTGGGGTTATTTTCTTGGAACAACAATAAATAAAATGGAAAAAGTTGTTTCTTTTAGGTCCTGTAACAAGCACCCCTTTAATTAGATCACTGACTTGGTACCAAAACCAACAGAAGGTGTAATGTTATGGTAAATCATAAATTGTATAATCCGTAATAATGGCTTCTGTAGTTTTAAAGAACACTAGACATTAGGAAGACAGTGAATGCCTTCAAATTAATGAAGCTTTAAAGAATTAGATGCACATATTCCAGAAATTACTACTTAAAATGTCAGCTTATACCTTGACATTTTTTATTTGGCTAGTTAGCATGGCCAGTTAACAGTTAGCCTGGAGACAAAAAGGCTCTTAAAAAGGTCTCAGAGGTTTCTCCAAAATTCAAGATGAGTAGCGTATTCTGACAAAATAAAAATGTTTGCAAGCCACATATAAATCATGAGTTGTGTTCCACTGCAATTAATTTGAATGCAAACATGTAGCTTTAGCATCAATTTTACATGTGCCAATGTATGATTATGTGTTCATTCAACCAGAAATAAAAATTCTCAATCAATCATTCTTTTCCTTAGGTCAAACCTTAGCTCAAAGGCATTTTTTCTTCTGCAAGATAAGATTTTGAATTATGTTTCAGTGTTTTTGTCCATATGAATACCAATGGGGTCCAAAACTTTCAAGCTCCAAAAAGGACATAAACATAGCATGAAATTAATCCATACAATTTGACTGGTATGCTTTCACTTACTTTGTATGAAGGAAAGATTGAAATTTAAGATTGAAAAAGCCATAAGATTTGCCATGTCATAATGACATGCATGATGAGGATGAGTAAATAAAGACAGAATTTTCATTTTTTTGAGTGAACAAGAATCATGAGTCAGAAGACAAACATATCTTCATGTTTTAAGCCTTGCATACATTGACTTGAGCACCATGACGGTCAAACTGGGTCGTCTCAACCCCTAACAGAACTTTTAAGTTCATTAGAGAAGAATGTGGCTATGAGTTCTTGTGATATAAACCATGCGGGGATCAACGCTCACCATCCTTGCCTGTCATTCACCCACACCATCCTTGAGCTCCCATTCATGGAATCTCTCTAATGAGAGTGGAAATGTCAGATATGATACACTCGGAGAGAAGAAGAGAAACAGGGCAACGTACAAAGGGCTTTTATGCAGCCTGCCTTGTGTTTCCTCCACACTTGTATTCTAGCTGCTTTGTGACTTGATTAGTGGATCCTCTCACACATTCTCAGATGTGAAAAAAAGCACAGTTTGCTTGGGGATTATTTTTAGTAAAGCCCAGTTGGCCTGCATTGTTTGTTGTGCGGCTGAGTGGTGTGTTGCCCTGAAATGCGACGGGGACTGGGCTGGGTATTGGAATACTGTCAAACTATTTAGGAAAACAGACAAACATGTGCCAAAACCTGTTTGTTAAACCTGAAGGTCTATACTCCATGTACCATGGTATTGTCATGCTTCCCTAACGTACTTAGAATAGCATGGTGTGAAAAAATATTATATTGTCATGATACATTTCCAAAATGCTACAAGTACCATGGCTATTTTTTGTTAGCAACCACAAATTCTAGTGTAACTGGTTCTCCTCAAACCGCTCCAAATGGGATTCAAGCCAGATAAAGACTGCAGCCTCTAACATTAATCACTAGTGCTCCTCTTGAAACCAGAGTGAAGTTTTACGTGCTCAACTCCTACTAGCTCTGTTACACTTACCCCTCTAAACTGCACTACCTTCCGGGTCACGGCACCAAAGTAACTGGTCCTACTTGCACCACTGAGAGTGGGATTTGAACCATTGTCAACCTCTAGGAGAGGTGAGTGCACTAACAAGGATGCAGCCTAAAGCATCAGTTGATAATGCACCACTTGTGGGCAGGGGAGTGAAGTTTACCTGCATAGCTTTTACTAGCTGCCTTCCTTTACGCTCACTCCCCTAAACTCATGGCCTGTAACTGGTCCTACTCAAACTACTCCAAACGGGTTTTGAACCTGGTCAACTGGCATGGGAGATGTCCTAACAAGCTAAAGACCACAGCCTCTAAGATTAATCAATAATGTGCCTCTTGATTGCAAGGGGGTGACGTTTTACCTATTCAGGTCCTACTAACTCTTTCACACTTACCCCCTTAAAATGCACTCAAAGAAGGATTTGAACCTGCAGCTTTTACTTGTTGGCCTTTTTGAGGGCAGGAAAGTGAGGTTTACCTGTACAACTCTTACTAGCTGGCCTAGGTTACACTCAACTCCCTAACCCACTACCATCTGGGTCATGGCACCAATGTAACTGATTCTACTCATACTGCACTGAGAGGGATTCGAACCAGCATCAACCTCTATGGAAGGTGGGTGCACTAACAAGGATGCTAAAGATTGCACCCTCTAGTGTCAGTGCACCTCTTAAGGGCAGGAGAGTGAGGTTTACCTGCATAGCTCTTACCAGCTGGCTTCCGTTACCACTACCCCACCAAAACTCACTACCATCTGGGCACGGCACCAGTGTGATTGGTCAAACTTGTATGCTCAGAGTGATTTTCAAACCAGCCCCATCCAGTAATGGAGGTGAGAGCAACAAGGATGTAGCCTCTATTGTCTGTTGCTAGTGCCCCTTTTGAGGGCAGAATAGTGAGGTTTACCTGTAAAGCTCTTACTAGTTGGCCTTGGTTACACTCAGCCCTCTAAACCTCACTACTATTTGGGTCACGGCACCAGTTTAACTGGTCCTACTTGCACTGCTCTGAGTGGGATTCAAACCAGTGTCAACTGGTATGGGCAGCAAGACTTTTTCATTGGCAACGAAAAGCTTAAAGTGATAGTTCACCCTTTTGGATTTAATTTTTGTATGAACTATCCCTTTAACCTTATACTGCCAAAGAAAATGCTTAAGCCTTAAAGCTATGTCAATGCATTGGCTGTACACATGGGTTATATAGTTAATTAAGAAACCTCAACTCTAAATCTGTTACGTATGATCAAATTACTCCCTCTAGGGACTCTGGAAATAAAACTATGAGACAACAAACCACTTAATTCAGTGTAAAAATTACCAAAATGGCAGACCTGTCAAAATGAAATCTCATTAGTAGTATTAAATAGATGAACATTCTCAAGACGGACATGATGCACATTGCTCGAGTCATGAAGATGTCCATGTGAAGCTCACTGTACAGGGTTCATTGTTTGAGAGCGATGAGTGAATGCTGGTAATGGAATCTCCTTCCAGTGATTTCTCAGCTACAAAGAAGGAGAGGTGATCTTAGGTGTGACACTGGACATGATCAGTCACACACAGACAGTTCCCTCAGGACAGAAGAGAAAGGTCCATCCACCCGTCTCAGTCTTCAAGATAAGGTAACACATTCTGTGTGAGCATAGGACAGATTTTACACCCAACTGCTGTTCTTCATCATTATAGAAGAATACAAAACTGACCTATGCAACATAGAATGGTAAAGGAATCTTCTGGGATGAAAACAAATAAAAAATAATTTAAATTCATCACTCATCATTCTTCCATAAATGCACAAATATTGAATATAATATATAGAATAATTAATTAATTCGCATATTTTGGTCATTGAAATGTAGAGAACACAATTTTACCATTCAAATAACCATTTTCTATTTTAATATATTTTAAATGTCATTTATTCCTGGATTATCAGCATCATTACTCCAGTGTCACATGATCCTTCAGAAATCATTGCAATATGCTGACTTGCTGCTCAGAAAACATTTCATATTATTATCAGCGGTGAGAACAGTTGTGCTGATTAATATTTTCATGGAAACCATGATGCATTTGAAATATAAATCTTTTTTAACATGGTTGGTCTTTTGTAAATGTGTTTACTTAACTTTTGATCAATTTATTGTATCCTTGCTAAATATAAACTGTAATTAAAAAATCTAACTGACCCCACATTTGAGAACATTGTTTTGTTTTTTAGGGTATAGTTTTACATGTTTATATATGGCACAGTACATAGCTTCATAAATTACTATTTGAATAGAGAATAACAGCATGTGAATAGAAGCAATCAGTTCAGCATATCAGGACAGATCTCACAAGAAGCATATTTTTTATGTGGTATGTCTGTTATGATGTTATTATGATTGTGGTTAGGCTAGTTTAAGCCTCAGACGGCACGCCTACAATTCATTCTCTGACTGTGAAAAATCATTGCGTGATCATTTTCTTGATCTAGATCGCTAATATGATTGACTGATTGCCTTTACGCAACTTTGAGTGATGTCTTCGAAATAATAAGTGTTTACTACTTTGGACGGAGAGTGGAGTTAGGCAATAACCGTAAATTCTTTTATATAGCTTATTATATACATACTCTTCTTATTTTGTAGTATTACCCAGTCAACTGGAGGTGAAAAGGTGTTCTGTTCAGTTCAGGAAGTGAGACCCAGTCTGAGTCTGAGTAAGTGGCTGGATTTTCAACACAATCAGTCCCACGATAGTGTTTCATGCTCACCTGGTTCACCTGTGCTGATGGAAAAGTGTGTGGGAAACAGGCCAGGGTAGAGGGGAGGGAGATGAGGAGAGAGAGAGAGAGAGAGAGAGAGAGAGAGAGAGAGAGAGAGAGAGAGAGAGAGAGAGGAGAGAGAGAGAGAGAGGACACATGGGGGAGAGGAGGGGAACGTTCACCTGTTCTCTCACCTATCGAGTTTGACTTCATCTGCCACCCACTCTCAGCCTTTGGTTGTTCAGAATAACGCACAAACATACTACTCGTACCATTTCTACAGTATATAGTATTCATACTGTGCATGATATGCACTTTTTGTGTATGTATGCAATTCATTTACCAAAATGTGCAGATCAGAATAATCAGAACACATTATATCCCACAATGCAGTGCAGTATGTTTAAATGTGGCAAAAAAAACAGAGATAGCATCAATTTTTTAACACCCCTCCCCCCCCACCCCCCCCCCCCCCCCCCTATTTTTTTAAATTAAATTTGTATACAAAATAATTTTTCACATACTATTTCTTACAAAACAGCAAGCTGCATACAGTATATACTGTGCAGTATGCTAGTAGACCAATAACAGCACATTTATTTATTATAATCTTGGTAGATCAATTTTGGTATACATGTATTTTTGGTATAGATATATTATTTGTGTATATATATATGTTTTTATGGGACACAATGAACTGTGCTATCTTTGTTTCAGAAGGACCAATCACCTTACAAAGCAAATGTGGGATATAGTTTCAGAAGTTTCTACATAGACCTCAGCCCAAATCTCAAGACTGGCTGACAGTCAACAAATGTAAAAAGTTGAGCTCTTAACATCACAACACAACAAATGACTAACAATAGGAACAAAACAACAAAGAAAGTCAGCAGACTATGAAATAGTAATCCTAAAATAGTAACCTCGTACTGCAATGCACGCTGGGAACTCACAAAAGCTTAACATTTTAGCAATATTGTTGCTATATACCAAACAGTAAGCAGGATACTGTATATACTGTACAGTATAGTAAGCTAGTACATAGTAAAAATAAATTGTTGAGAAAATGTACAAATTATTGCAAATCCAGATTTTCATTTATTCATTCATTGATTCATTGATTCATTGATTCATTCATTTTTTATGGTTGCAAACTATTGCCTTAAAAATTGTCTGTTTGAATTTTGTCCGTTTGAATTTTTTCATTCACTAAATGCATCTCATTCAACCAATAAATGTGTTGAGGCAGCTACAGAATTCTTATTCAGCAAATTGCCAATTAGTAAAACAATTAATTTATCTCTGCTATACTGTATGTCACTATCAGTCCAAAACTTGTAATAATTAAGTTTTTATTTTATTTTATTCCGTTTTTATTTTATTTATTTTGTTTAATTTATTTTATTTGTGTGTGTGTGTGTCTTTTGCTCACCAAAGCTGCATTTATGTGATGAAAAATACAGAACATTAAAATTGGGAAATATTATTACAATTTCAAATAACAGTTTTCTGTTTTAATATATTTGAAAATGTAATTTATTCCTGTGAGGCAAAGCTGATTTTTCAGCATAATTACTCAACATCTGACACACACACACAAACCTCAAGAAAAGCAACAATCAACAAATATAAAAAGATGAGCTCTTACCATCACACCACAACAAATAACAATAACAATAATGACAAATCAACAACAACAACAGCTGAACAAAAGTCAAACAGTGAAACTATAATTCTTCAACAGTAGCCACATCATTTATTCATGCTGCAATGCATGCTGGGAACTTCAATTTAAAATTCTTTGTTCAGACAGCTGTGTTTGACAAGTCGGACTAACATGGGTTTTCATGTACTTTCAAGTACATTTCTTAGTATTTGTATTTTTTACAGTATATTCCATTGCAGACCTTTTCAATTTTGGATGCTCACTGAACCCTGGGCTAAACCTGTCTGTCTGACAAACATCACGGCAGGACTGACCAAGCCACCTGAAAACCTGCACGGGGTGTTTTGGAAAGCTCTAGGCCTCTCATGCCTGTTGTTACCTGTTTCGGATAAACAAACCTCATGGGAGGCTGAGCGGGAGTTCGCCGCTGCGCGCGCACACTAAGCAAACTATCACCAGGTGTGCACGCATAGAGCCCATTCTCCGTCAGCGTCCTGTCATGCAGAAGATGTTTATCCAATTTGTCAAGATAATCTTTCCTCAAACAAGGCCTGGGCCGAGGCCTCCCTGCACACACACACACACACACACACACACACTGCGAGACTGAAATGCAAGCAGTCTTCTCTCAAACTTTACTTCAGAACTAAAAGTCATTATATGTTTCTTAACAGAATTATCTGGCATTTCCCTTCACTTTGCCCGCTTTCTCCACCACATTTTGGATCAGTTTAATTCGTCCTCAGTTAGATCATCTGGCATATTACACAAATTTAGACTCTTAATGGAGTTACATCTGTTTATTTTTTTTTCCTTCTGGATTACCACTTTATTAATGATGTCAGTTCTACTCAAATCTAAAAAGACATGCAAATTAGCATAAATAACACACAAGTGGCACATGCTGACATACACTTAAATTACAGCGTAAGCAAAAAATCCTCAAGCTGATGATTTTATAATGAATCTTTTCATTTGCCTTGATGTGGATTACTTTAAACGGATTTCAGCAGAATATTTACATGTTTCGTGATTCACAAGCTTTATATTTAGCAAGGGGTTTATTATCAACGGCTATCATCTTATATAATAAGCGTGATAATACAAGCCTCTTAAATGATGTGTGCTATAATTACACAGCTGTTGCACATATGCGCTTTAACTTTGTGACAACATCTATGAACTTCATGTGGAGTATTTTAAAACTTGAGAGAGCAAAAAATGACTCGGAAATTAAGTGATCCAAGAGACTAGTAATTCTATAGTTTGTTATGCTGCACAAAAACTCTTGAGCAGACCAGTGTGAAAACATTTTAATAATTGAAGGGACCCTGGCATGCAAACCGCTTGAAAACAATGTGAAAAGTAGAACTTTATGCAATCAGATGAAAAAAAAATTAAAGAGCAAATAGAACATGAGCAGTGATACGAATCCAAAGAGTCAATAGAGAATTCCAGCTGATGGATAAATCACTGGAACCAAAATGACCAAACAAACAACCAACCAGGGGTGCATTTCTCAAAAGCAACTATGGTTGCAAGTTCCGTCGTTACTAATAGAGTTCAATGGAACTAACAATCAAAGTTAGCTAGCGATGCTTTTGGGAAACGTACCCCAGAAGTGACTTCACAATATAACTATGAAATTTCAATTAAGTTTAATTTGTTACTTTTTTATTTAAGCTTTTTAAAACTTAATTTATGAAAGTTTGTTTACATAACATTAATTTAACACAATATTCACATTGAAATTTTACTTTTTTCCTCAAGTTACACTGACAATTGTGGAAGCTTGAATCTGCCATGGGATAATAAAAAAATAAATTTCAACTTTTTATCTCACAATACTGTTTTTCTCAGAATTTAGAGTTTACATCTTCCAGTTCCATTTTTTTTTTCTTTTGTGAAAAATGTTTTACTTTTTATCTCATATTTCAGACTTTTTTCTCGTGATTCTGGGTTTATATCTCAAATGTAATTTTTTTTTGTTCTCACAATTCAGAATTGCAAGATAGAAACTTCAGAATTGCCATGTTTTTCTCACAATCGCAATATATAAACTTGTGAGAAATTGTGAGATAAGTGCGCAATTTGCGAGAAAAAAGTTAGAATTGTGAGATAAAAGTCACTTTTTTTTCCCATGGCAGGAACAAAATACTAAATTATGAGATGTAAATTCTGAATTGTGAGAAAATGAGTACTAATTCTGAGTTTATATCTTGCAATTCTTTTTTTTTTTTTTTTTTTTTTTTTTATGATAAAAGTCAAAAAAGTAATTCGCTTTTTTAAATTGTATTTATTTATTTTTATCCCATGGCTGAACAACATGATCGACTCACACCCCATTGACGGTTAAATTTAGGGGTGGACCTTCAAGCTTACTATTTACTTTTTTTTTCGTATGTTTCCAGTTGTCAGTTTCCAAGTTTCAAATTCATACGAAATTGCCACCTCATACAACTGTTACATTTTCTCAAGAGATCAGGTGGATTTTAAAATTTTTCAGGGAAATCAACCTACAATTGGCTTCCTTGCAGTTGACTGCATACTGCAGTGGGATAGGGGAAAGTAATGCACTTACAATAGCAGTCTATGGAGCAACATAATACACATGAAAATACAAGAATACACATTTAAACACATAGCCACAAGACTTAAAAGCATATAAATTAGACATCACTGCGATAAAACAACTTACTAACCTTGTTTATGCAAAGTTCTGATATAATATTTCAAGTCTACAAGGGAACTTTCACACAATACGTGTGAAGATACCAGAAAGGAGCACAATAATTACACTGATGTAAGAAAACGAATCCACCACTAACCCTAATCACAACAAAAATAAAAATAAAAAATAAAATAAATAAATAAATAATAATAATAATCGATATATATATTATATATATATATATATATATATATATATATTAATGATATATATATATATATATATATATATATATTATATATATATATATATATATATTTCTGCTTTTGAATGTGTGCCAATGACTTTCATAGTTAATCGAAAATATTGTCTGTGTTAACCGACATTATGCCATAAATGACGTCCCTTTAACTCTTGAACCCGGAACATTCCTTTAAGTAAACCTTCAAATATGAGGTAATGAGAAATGAATTAGCTAACAGCATTCTTTGTAATGTGTCTGGGGTCAAAAGGTGCAGGTATCTGCTCCCCTGCAGCAGAAACACACGTCTGCATGTGTGTTCTCCCCTCACCTGCCGTCTGAGACCAGGTCTGCCCAGGCGTGCACACACACACACACACACACACACACATATGTGGGTAGTGGATATGGTTGACTGGAAAGGTAACACCCCAGTATTGCTGTGTGGGCACATAGCAAATTTTCTGTGGCTTTCCAGCATGTTGCCACCCCAAAGAATGCAGCTGAGCTCTTCTAAATTCCTTCTACATCACTTATCGAATGCTTAATTGAGGTCAAAACATGGACAGGGATTTCCTCTGCCATTCGTTTTATGCTTCATGATGCAGGCAGCTGGATCTGTCCCTCCGCAGACGCACACACACTAACCGTCCCTTATCTTCAGTTGCTGTTTTGTGAGCCATCGGATGTTTTCCCCGGGTCTTGCGAACACCCTCATGGAGGGCACCGCTGCAGACTGCGGAGCGACTGGTCCAGCCAGTCGACTACACTAGCTTTACCAATAGACCAGGACTAAACAAGAGAACACCCACTAACTCCTAACCTTTTATCACAGGCTTTGGCAAGCGGGAATGTTTTTGCATACGCAATCGCTTCAATCTAAGAACCACCTTACTGGATGGAGGTGCAGAAAGCCAAACTAATGACAAGACGCTGCTTGATGCATGTGGGATGATTGCATGACTGCATGAAAATTCTCCGGAATAAAGCTGATGCATGTCATTTTTTGGATATTAAAATACATTCTCATATCCCAGTTTGATAGGCAGGGTCAATAAAAAGTTAGCCACTCGTAGGCTAAATCCCAAGAAAAAAATGTTAGGTAAACACTGTGGCTATGTAAAATTTTTACCCAATAAGAAAACATGCGAATAAACTACAATGGAAATGCATTCACCAAATAAATTCCTTTAATGCACATCAAAAACAGATCATGTGATTGGATAAATGAACTAACCAGCACACCGATCTAATCGCACCAATGTTTCTGTAATAATTTTTAAATGCCTGAGCCAAAGTCTGTCATCAAAATTATTTGGTATAATCACCTCCCATATCTGCCTCACATGATTGTGTTCCCAAACATTGGGCAATCCCAACGCAAGATAACACAACATAATTTGTTATTGCATCATTTAATGTGTATGAATAGAGTCACAGGCTCCTGGTTGCAGCAACTTCCATTTTTATCATTGATACCTTGCGCTAGTTTCCCAGGAAGTGACAATTTTATTCTCTTAAACACATGGGATGGCAACAGTGTTTCATTTGCAAATGCTTTATGCAATATTCTACTTTAACGCATAAGTTAAATTCACAACTTTGAATGGAAACATAGCTATTATATGTTTGAGCATTCCTGGGGTGTGAAGTTTTCCAAAAATATTGCTAGCCAATTATTGTTGCAAGTTTCGTTGCGTTGTTACCAACATAGTTCAACGATTCTGTTTCAACAATAGTTCCAACAAATATTCGCCAGCAGCATCGCAAACTTGTTGAGTATGATGAGGACTTGAATAGATCGTACTCTTGAGAAAAATAAGCAACCCAGCATTTAGAACAATCTTTATATTCAATACCATATATATATATTTCTGTCATGACAACTCTCGGAGGGATTGGCATGGTAACGTACATGACAATGTTAATGTATTTGGTCTTGGCAGAATAGATCTGCTACACTGCTGCTGCTGCAGCAGAGCAAGTACATAGACTTGCTACTGCCAATACATCCACAACATGCTGCTGTGAGCATGTAAGAAATATTGCTGCTGCAAATATAACATACATGAAATAACCACCATATAGCTTACATGAATCACCTCGTAGCAGATATATACAGGTGGAGCTGGGGAAGGTAGAGGGTTTCTGAAGCAAGCTGCAACTGCTACGGCATGCACTAGTCATAAATTTGAATGTTGAGTAGCGAGCTCATTGGCTACTGATCCAGGAGAGAACCAATCAGCTGTGTCATGTGATAATGATGTCATTAGGTCAGATTGGCTTAGACCTATCGGACAGCGCCATCTAGAGTTTCATGCCAGAACTATATATATATATATATATATATGAAGAGTTTGGTTCCAAAACACTATAAATCCATTTTGGTTAATTTGAGTAAAAATGTGTTTTCTTACCAAGAAAGTGGCAAGATGAAAACCACTTTTTTTCTGTTTCAAACTTTCACATAGCAACTTTAGGTTATAATAGCATAAAAAATTCAAATCCAGATTTTGATTTTCAAAGATTTATTATACATACTGATAATAATTTCCCCAAAATGCAATAAATCCATGACAGTTTTTTTTTTCAAAATGCAATAAATCCATTGAATCAATATAAAAGTTATTTTTCATATTGAAACAGTTAAAAAATACACAACATAGTAAGATGATCCACATATGACAGCCTCTGATCTTGGTCAATACTAATCTTATATACAGGCACTGGACCTAAACTACAGAATTCAACGGGTCATCTTTTTAATGCTATAAATTAATTACAACAATAAAAAAAAATTTAATCATGAACATACATGAACAACAATATCACATTAAACCACAGAAATTCCAAAATGACATTTACCTTTCATTCAACTTCCAAAAGTGCATTCATCTTTGCCATGTTACATTCATTTAGTTGACTAGTGCTATACGCTGTATTAACAAAAACATAAATGGAATTAATAAAAACACTTACACTGACAAGCTACGCAATATCGCGTTCATAATCGAATGCGACTCATCTGCGATTATGAACGCGATATTGCCGTTTTTTTTATAGCTTGTCAGTGATCTACTGCTCTGTGTATTAAATGCTGCTCCATCTGAAAGCACGTTATGGAGATTTACTATTAGGCTAATAATCACAGTACCGGCTTTACTGACGAGATGCACATGACAATCACATGCGATTTATCGTGCAGCCCTAATTTTTTTGTTTGTTGATCACAAAGTACAAAGTAGATGAGGAAAACTAGGAAGCCAGGTGTATTCAAAGCGCCGCCATTACTGTCTAGAGTGCGTGGAATGGTGCGCTGTGATTGGTTGAGTGGATATATATCGCATTCTGCAGAGAAGGGAAACTGGCGTTTGTCGCGGTTTGGAAAAAAAATGGGAGAAAACATGACAGAATAACTCGGCGGATATAGCATTTTGCGTAAAATTAAAAATTTACTTTTCAATACCGACCAGATACAATAATGATTTGGGCGGAAACTGATTTTTTAAAAAATTTTTTTTTTTTGCGTTTAATCACGTTTGGAACCAAATTCTTTGATATATATATATATATTATAAATATATATTAGATTTTATATATATATATATATATAATATCCGTGATCCTTCAGTGTGTGTGGGTTGTGGTGTGTGTTTCTATGGTCTTTTAGTTTGTCAAGACAATGAAGTGTTGTGTTTGACCGAGGAGTGTGTGCTCTGTACCCCAGCAACCCAAAAGTATTAATGAAAAAAGATCCTGCGATTGTTGAATAAAACTTGGTAGAATTAAAGCAAAACAACACAGCACAAAAAAACAACTTGTTAAGTATGGAGTCAACACTACGTCGCGTTGGTGGGTCTGAATCGGATCCAAAACGACAAAGCAACCAAAAACAAAAAACAACACACATTTGTTATAAAATAAAAAAAATAATGATCCAAACCCAATCTCATTTGAACAGACGATGATTTTTCTTGTCTGAATCTGTTAAAATATTGCTGTCCATTATCACTGTGAGTCCGAGACGTAGTGACCACTGGGAGTTCTTAAAGCTTAAATGTGTGCTTAAGTATGTGGTCATAAAACAGCACTGTTGGGACAGTATCTCAAGTGAAGAAGAGCAGAGGCTTGGACCCAGAAACAGTTATTTGATTACACGAACATGTTCGATTTGTGGCGTCCCAGACGAAAGATGACCATCAGAAACCAATCGCAGCGAATTTCTTTGGTCGTGGCTCAGTAATTTTCGAATGATGCATTGCCTCTAGTATTATGCAGGAGTTACGTCATGGGTAACACTTTAGTTAAGGTGTCCTTGTTACACATACACATAGTGCTTACTAGTATAATAAGTGAAAGTGAAAAAAAGTGAGGTGACATGTGGCCAAGTATGGTGACCCATACTCAGAATAATCTGCATTTATCCCATCCAAAGTGCACACACACAGCAGTGAACACACAAACACTGTGAACACACACCCAGAGCAGTGGGCAGCCATATATGCTGCGGTGCCCGGGGAGCAGTTGGGGGGTTCGGTGCCTTGCCTCAAGGGTGCGCGAGACTGGACCTGCACCTTTGGGTTACGAGTCCGACTCTTTAACCATTAGGCCACAACTTCCCCTTAAATGAATGATGAATAATTACATGCAAGTAACCCTAAGCCAAATCCTAACCCTAACCATATAGTAAGTACATGTAGTTCATTAATATTACTCAGTACTTATATGTATAATTACACTGTAACAAGGACACCTTAAAATAAAGTGTAACCCGTCGTTGTATGGGAAATGCAACCCAGCAACACTGGTTCAGCCAACAGTCAACTTTCTTTCTGGACAGCCAGTAGCTGTTTGAACAATCACTTTTTGAGTCCATCGCAATGCATTCTGGGATTGTGTACTCCGCAAAGGATGTTCAAATGAACTGAAGGGCTTAAAATATCCTGAGCAGAAAGCTCTGTTGAAGATGACTGATAAGGTGTTGAAACGTGTAAATCGAACGCTTAAAACCCGTCATGCAAAACACACAGACAGGCAGCATTAAAAAAGACTGACAGGCATTGTCATGCCTTGTGACAGCTGTGTCAACTATCCGCCGGTTACACTTATTTTATGTGTAGTTTTAGTCCAAGATTCTTCTCATGTCAAAATAATATATAAGAAACAAGACTAACATTGTTATAATGTTTCATATGTGTTGCTGAAGTCCGTACTGGCTGTTAAAAATCTGAACCTCGGGACTCCAGTCACTCTGGCCTCATTTCCCACAGTCACACAACTAATAATTATCTTGATGTTAATCGCTGTACGATGGCCATAAGGGATTGGCCTTTCACCTTGGCTTAATTCTGGTGAAGATCTTATCTGTTTGACAGGCCCTGTCATACGTACGCGGATGTGTCCGGCTACCTAATTGGCTGGAAAGTGGACAGGAGGTATTGGATGTGTTAGGATGAAACTAAATCTACTGATAAACGTGCAGGAAACGCAAGGCAGTATTAAACAAGAACAGGAAATGTGTGTGTTTCTGAAATCTTGATCTTATCTGTGGGATTAAACGTTTAAATTGGTAAGAGTTTTTGGAATGTTTTTTTTTATTTATGGCAAAGGCACAATTGTAGCTGGAGGAATAATTTAGTGATACAATCTGTACATTTTACCTTTAGGCTAAGTTGATTTATGCATAAAATATGCAACATAAGTTTTTTAAATTTGGCACTGAAGTGGCACACAAATATGCCAGAGATATTCAACTTGAGTTTGATGTTAGCATGTTACTAAGCTAACAATGCAATACTGTAAAAAAACACAAAAATGCAACATGCACACATTTTGGATAATATTTTTCTCACATCATGATTGTATATCTCACAACATGGCTTTTTATTATATTTGCACAAAATATTCACAACACAAATTTTGGGTAATTTTTCAGTGAGATTGAACTGTTTTAAATAATATCTGTATTGAGTGACATTGTTTACATTTATAATGAACATTTTAATCTTGATTCATTTTTGGAGCTTATCGCAGTGCATTGTGGGATTGTCTTCTCTGTAAACACTTATAATACTGGCGTAAAATTTGACCACAAAAAAAGATGGATAAAAGTGTCTGCTAAATGCATAATTGTAAATGCATTACATTTAATTTTCGTATTGGTGCATTTTACACCCCTACTAATATAGTGGGTATTGCTCAAAAATATATGTAGCATGCAAAAAGATTTGAATATTAGTTTAACTGACTTCCTTTCTGAATTAACAAGTTGATGGTGGCACACTCCCCATGGCGCAGACGGGCGAGCAAATGCTTAATGAGCAGCCGCAGACGTGTGATTCCAGCTGTAACATGACCAGCGTGGGCATGGGCGAACCTTCTCCCCTGCTCAGGCAGAGCAGCTGTCAGTGCACACTGAGAGGGCTGAGGGCTTCTGACAGGCTGCGCTGGTGACGCGCTCACACACAGATGCCCAGTGACAGCTCTCTGCTGGGGTGCAGCTGCCCCCCACCCCCCTCCCGTCCCATCCACTTACTGCAGCTGTATCCAGACACACTGTGAGATGCGGCGGTTAGAGGGACGTTCCGGTGGAGATGTTGCTCTGTCTGGGGAATCTGAGGAACACCTTCAGCCACTGGACTTTAACCCTGTTGATTACATCAGCCAGTGGTGCATGCTGGGACGGTTAGGATGAAACTTGGGAGGGCTCTGGAGATTTTCTTGGTCCAAAAAACTTTTTCTACCTTCTCACTGCCCCTTAGATTTAAACCATTTGTTTCTGTACCTTTAAGACTTCTCTATGTAAATCATCTCTGAGATTATTTAAATCTTTATTACTGTACCATAAGGACTTATCTAAGTAAATTACATCTGATAAGATTTACATTTTTGTTACTGTACACTCTAAAAAATGCTGGGTTAAATACAACCCAGTGCTGGATAAAATAGGGACAAACCCCCCTCCCCCCCCCCCCCCCCCCCCCCCAGCAATGGGTGGTTTTGACCCCGCGGTTGGGTTACTACCCAGAAGGTTTGGTTAAACATTTAACCCAACCTGGGTCAAACCAACCCAGATTTGCTGGGTGGGTCCCTATTACCCAGCCGGCGTTGTATTTAACCCAACGTTTTTAGAGTTTCATTTAAGATTTCTGATTTAAATGACCTCCGTAAGATTGGTTAATCTTGAGTGTGGTTGTCATCATTTGTTTAATACTTAATAGGTGTTAATGTAACGTGGCTAAAGTCATGTGTTAAAGAGTTCATGGTTATAACATCATGCATAAAGTATTTAAAACAAGGGTGGAAAAAATAATAAAAAAAGAAAAAAGTCACCAAAAAGCCAACAACAAAATGGCCCATCTCTGCTATGCACACGGTGAGACAATATTATTGCAGATGGTCCGCTCCTTGTCTTTAGATTTAAAGCGTCATGGGCGTATAAAGATGAATTTATACCATGCCTTTGCCACATATCCAGAAAAACTCATGTGTTCTCGTCAAACTTGATAAAATGAGAATTTTGGCGCACAATGTTACTTTTAAATTAGAATTTGTGAATAATTTCACGTAATTACGACGTAATTTCTCAAAATCGAATTAATTGTTAAGAAATTTGCATGGCTGTTTATGTATCCATCAACATATAAGGAATACATTATATAGTTGCAAATTAACAACATGTGTTTTCTCATAATATAGAATATTGATGTGACTCACACAATGTTAAACATCCTGACAGAACTTTGCAATTTGACCGACTTATTTCACGTAATTGCCAACCTTTAAAAGTCTCACAATTTGGACAGAATTTTCCATAAGAGTGAGCTTGTTTCACAAGTTACTTCATAACTTGCAATGTGATAATTATGTTAATTACAACATAATTTTTGCACATTGAACTTGTATCATTAATTTCAGCTGTGTTATCTTCAAAAGTGACTTTATATCTTGCATAAACAACGTTTTTTCGTTGTAAGTTAATCGCTAGTGATATACGTCGTTAACCGTCGACTGTTATCATTTGCAGATAAGGCAATTGTGACTTTATTTTTACTATAAGTTTATGTATAGTACTAAAGCTGCAGGCTCGATTCCTGGTAAAACATGGACCAAAAGTGCTTTATACCTCAAAATCACAACTTTGTTTCTTGTAATTGAGATTCGTTCCACAATGTTACTTTAAAACATTCAATTGCAACTATTGTGTTTAATAATTGCCGACTTTTGTATAAATCTCTGCAATGTACATATATAGCTTGTAATTATGACCTATTTCACATAATGGCAACTTTACCTTCAACTACTTATTTTAAACTTATTCACAATTATCTTTTTTCATTTTTACTCTGAGGCGGAAACAAGCTTCCATAAAAAATGGTTTGGGTTGACCGGGGAGGAAGTTCAGTGTTCTCAACGTATCTCCTTACAACACTTTTATTTCAAATAAACAAGGAAAATACATGCTTAAGCTTAGACAAATCATCTTAGCTTACAACATTTCATTGCTAACAATTACGACATGCTGTGAGCATTTGATAAATAAACCTTTCCTTGAAAATCCTGCTTTTTGTGAAATGTCTCCTCTTTGAGTTTAACAGACAACATAAAATCTTCATTAAAAAAAAATTCTCCAAATTCGAATATTCCTCATAAGTCCACAAACACAATCATCTCAGGTTATTCATTTGCCTTGCTGAGCAAAATCCAGTGAGGTCACAGTTTGTAGAGACATGGAGGTTTCAGTTACACAATCAGCATCATCTATTATCGTACTACATCTTCTGTTTGGGTTTGCATGAGCTACACATCACTGCTGCTTGTGTATCCCATTTGATTGCCATTCATGCTGCCACAATGACTACATCTGCCTGTTTTTGGGGACACAGTGTCTTATGACAACACTCCTAGGAGGAAACCTTAAAATAACACAAAACAATGGCATAAAAAATATAATCATCTGAAACTCACAATTCCCATCAGTTATGTAGCTCAAGCATGTTATACAAAATTGAACTCCAAACTTTGAAGTGCGACTTGAAAAAGTGAAACTGGAAGTGTATAGGTTCCTGGATCAAAGTCCCACCAAATTAGGGTACAGTTGGGTGTCTATTTGTGATGACATATAACTCTTTGTATTCTGGTACCAGAGCCTGTTCTTGGCCAGGCAAACTGGAGCCTGTGTGTTTCTACTGACTTGAGAAACAAACTATGAAGTATACATCGGATGCGTGTTGCTAAAATAACAAGACATGCTCGACTCCCTCACAGCGCAGCAGATATCGTTTGTGTGAAGAGGGGGGTGCACGGCAGCAATTACAATGTTGTTTTTTTACAGTTCCCCGTAAGAGGTGATCGTAACACTTGTGTTGATACTCAAACTGAAGGTGTAGGTCAGAGGGAAATAGCGCGAGGTGGATACCGAAATCGGGTCGTCCCGCTCTTACCGCCGGGCACGGAGCGACTTCAATCAACCCAGATAATTTAATTGCGAGGCTACGGCAATCCTGAGGAATGGTCGAAAAGAGGGAATGGACCAGCGAAGGAAGTATCCACACTAGCACAAAAACCCATGTGTACATGTGGATAGAACACAGCCCGCACGGTACCACTACTGTTATTGCAAATCCCTTGGGTCATAGTTTACCTTTAGGGATGCATAATTGTACCCTGATAAGCAGGGTAAGATAAGAGTTCTTATCTACTCTAGAGACCCACTTCCTTGCAATGAGTGGTAGACTCGAACAACCCATTAATTCACAAAGGAACCTATTTTAATCAAGGTCTTCAGGATCGCTTGAAAAATCAGAGGCAGGTGTGTTGAAGCAGGTTGGAAACTTTGCAGGACAGTGGGTCCCCAGGAGCAGGGTTGAAGACTTAGGTGTTAACTCAGATCCTCGGGGGCCACTGTCCAGCAGAGTTTAGTTCCAACCAACTCCAACACACCTGCCTGGAAGTTTCTAGTGAGTCTGAAGACCTTGATTAGCTGGTTCAGGTGTGTTTAGGTAGTGTTGGATCTAAACTCTGCAGGACAGTGGTCCTCCAGGGTCTGACGGTTGTGAACATCTCCTGGACCCTAGGTGGTACAAGATGTAGAAATAAAGAATTTTTGTACAAATGTACGTGTTAAAAGGAACAGCAGGATTAAATTTTTGGCTCTAGCCCCAGTGAAAAGCTGTTGTACTGCTGAAGGTACATTTTTTTACTGATAGTGTGGAACAGCATTGCAATCAACCAATTTGAGTTTAGAATTAGTTTTTGTTTTGGTGGACAAACCAATAATTTCGCTCTGATTTTAGGGGTACACTACAGCGTTCGGGGTAGCTTTGGACATGTATTTTTTCAGGATGTTGATTCAGGTTTCCAATGTCAAATTTGGTGCCTGAAGCAAAACCAGTTTGAGAGCCACTACCTAACAGCACAAGTCAGGTGAAACTCTGGGAACTCTTCGTAAGATCCCAGGCTAACAAAAGTAACCCATACGTGCTAATTAGATCCTGAACTCAGGTGTTAAACTCTCCACCTCAAAATCCAGCTTACGTAACAGCCTCAAAGTTGGCCCACTTTAAGCACAGCTGTAATTATTGAATTAGCAGAAAAGTTCAAGAGGTTCCTCAGATTTCAGATCGTTATTTAGCATCCTGATGAAATCTAAATCCCAGCCAGTGTGGTTGCATGTGTTTGCCTCACTCGTTGTATGCACACCTGTGCGAAGGTTTGTTCAGGGAGTTGGCAGAACGTTCTGTGTTACCTGGAGTAAGGAATGCTGAAGATGTTTTCAAATCCAGCCATATCTGAATGGTAACAGGTGCTGGGTAAACAGTGTAAGCAATGGGTAAGAGGCTTTTACAAATATGAAATCACTTGAATTGTATTTTGAAATGATAAAGTATGGAGCCCCTAAGGGGATTTCAATTGCGTTTGCGTTCCCCCAATAAAGTTTTAATTTCTCGCAAAGAGTTTTGCATTCTCAGAGAATATTTTGCATTCACTCTAAAATGTGTGCATCCTCTTGTCATTGTCAATTGGTCACTTATGAAAAATAAAAACAGATCCACTAGGATTTGGGATTACAGTGGGTGAGAATGCTGGCAAACTGAGTTCAAACCCCCCCCCTCCAAACATTTTACACGGAAATTAATTACTCCAGCGCACGACAAGTAGTTATGGTTATCGATGTGGAATGTGATATGAGGGTTGCCTGTATATCTGTATAGAATAGAATACAGTTTTTTATCCAATAATAATTTTATGTTTTTTGAATTAAAATCTTCTAGGACTCACCAATAGTGTGGAGTCTTGTTTGATCAAAAAAATCAGTAAAAACAGTAATACTATAAAATATTATTACAATTTAAAATAAAAATGTTCTATTTTAATATACTTTATAAAAAACAGACAGGTGATGCAAAGCTGAATTTTCCGCAGACATTACTCCAGTCTTCAGTGTCACATGATCCTTCAGAAATCATTCTGATATGCTGATTTGCTGCTCAAGAAAACAGTGTCTTTACTGTCAATTTAATGCATCCTTGCAGAAAAAAATGATTTCTTTCAAAAAAATATTTCTGACTAAACATTTGAACAGTAGTGTAGTTTAAAGATTAGACGAGTTTTAATGATTTTTTTCTATTGTTTTTGAAGTGTTTTCAAATACATTATAGCACTGGAGTTACTGCAGATGTGTTACAGCACAGCAAGGTCTCATTTATTGTCTAATATCTCTCCCAATCTGAATTTTTCATAACAAGCTTGAATTGAGTGTTTACATGTGCAACAAAATGCTGATAACTATCAGCTCATAAAAACACGACAACTCAAGAAAATCGTGTTTACATTAGATTTTGAAATCACTGACACAGAGAACATGCACACATTGAATAGACACCAATAAAACTGGGGGAATTAATCATATTAGTCAAGATATAGCATGACTAGGTGAAAGTCTCTCACGCACAGCTACCTTTATTGATGAGAAGCTAAAGATGAAGGGGCATTTCTCATTGACAATGAGAAGCAAACAGCAGCCAGACACAGAAAACCAGTTTGGGTGTACCTGGAGAAGGCAGGTGGTGAGCGAAGTGTTGGCCGTGGGTCATGACAAACGGACGGTTGTGGATGTATTGACGCACTCTCTGCTGAGGCCGGGCCAAGTCTACCCTGATTCCTGTGACGTGAGGTCCGGGAGTGGAAACAATGTAGGGAGTGTTGTCCCACACGTCATTCTAGAGATGGAGGGTGGGGGTGAACTATAGACAACACATACATTATATATATGACTATATATATAATATATATATTATATAGTATATAACTATAGAGTGCAAAAAATACAGGACTTCATTGTGATACCAATTAGGATTTGGGTTGGCAATAACTCATCAAACGTTATTGATGGCTAAAATAATCCCCAAAAATCAGTCTGCCTGTCTGTCTGTCTGTCTGATGTATGATTCTTTTGTCTGTCTGTCTGTCTGTCTGTTTTCTGTCTGTCTGTCTGTCTGTCTGTCTGTCTGCTGTCAGTCTCTCTGCTCTCTGTCTGTCTGTCTGTCTGTCTGTCTGTCTATCTATCTATCTATCTATCTATCTATCTATCTATCTATCTAATACATATTTGTAATGTCAGAGTAATAGTGTTTCGCACGTTTGTTAACCCTTGTGTCACTTAGTGCCCAAAATAACAACAGACACAGGAATGCATCAGAACTTGAAAAGGACATGAACCCTTGCTGCTCTACCTCACATGTGATAGATTAGCTTGTGAAAACAGAAAAAAATAAAAAATATTTGACATTTGCAAACGAGTTTGATGTTTACCCAGTAATCTAGAAACTGAAACCAGTTCTCTAAATAACATATTTTCAGTTTACAGTTAATAGGGTTAAGAACAAAACTAACGCTTGGTGTAGCTCAGTTTGCTCAATGCAAATGCTACATTTCAGTGCTTTTAATTAATAGATGTGATTGTTTTAAGCTTGTCTCAAGAAAAATGACAAGCTTAATACAAAAATTGTGAAAATAATGTTTAAATGTGTCAAGAAAAATCAAGATAAATTTTACAATTATATGAAAACTGTGAAATTAATATTTAATTACATCAAGAACAATCATGATAAATATTACTACAGTTATGTAAAAACTGTGAAAATAATATTTATTCATGTCAAGAAAAATCATGAAAAATCAAGATACATATTACTACAATCATGCAAAAACTGGGAAAATAATGTTTCATTATTTGTGTTTAAGATACATAAAATGCAAGCTATGCAATTAACTTTAGAAGAACAAAACTTTGCAGAAATTTAGCCAAAAAGCCATTAATAGGGAGGTTTTTGTAGTGAAGACTATATTATTCACCTACACAAATAAACTAACACTAAGATAGACTAACACTTACAGCATACACTGTAAAAAATATTTTTCAGCATTGTTTATAAAGATTATTGGAGTACGTTTTACAAGAAAATACAATTTCAGTTTTCTACTTCAAAATTTCATGTTTAATTCGGTGTTTAATTCCATTTGTTTGTAATTGTTTGTAAAATTTACTAACAATTAATGAGTGAAAAAGTAAATCCTACATCAAAGTTTTTTCAGTGTGTATTTTTTTATTTTTTTATTTTTTAAACTAGAAATGACATGGAAGGAAAGATTTGGAGACGTCCATGGCCCCATTCTGGAGAATCTTGCGTAACTGCTGTTTGCTGTTGATTTGGACCCGTTCGTTTGCATGGTGGCCTCAATCCGTCTCTAAATGAAAATGACAGGAACCCCACTGTGGGTTCTAGATGGA
The DNA here is from genome assembly GCA_018155175.1 of Sinocyclocheilus anophthalmus. Taxonomy (NCBI): domain Eukaryota; kingdom Metazoa; phylum Chordata; class Actinopteri; order Cypriniformes; family Cyprinidae; genus Sinocyclocheilus; species Sinocyclocheilus anophthalmus. Next base: position 14,535 of record JADLZN010006687.1, on the reverse strand, counting down.
GCCATAACCTCCGAAATGGGGCAACATCATTAGGGGGCCAACCAAAACCCAAACTACCGACCATTTCTCTTGAATCAACAATGCACATCCATCCAGTAATGAGGCATTTCATTTGCTGCACCGTTACTGCGGTTGATTCGCGATCAGTTCATGTAACTGGAGATGGTGGTCGTAAGGTCCATAACCAAAGCAACAGTGGTGATCTGTGTATGACAGGCATCTGTCTGAGTGGACGGGCCGCGTAATGAGAGAGCTCTGTGCGCATGGTGATAAAGCCTTTGTGCTAATGACAGACTCCAGCTTTAATCTACCACTCTCACCTGTAAGAGAAGCTTGCTGAAACCCAAGAACTCACAGGCAGCGATCGACAGGACTCGCAGAGAGCTTTACATGTGGCAGCAAATTATGCCATCACATATAGAATGTGTCAAACATACTGACTATTCACTGAATACCCACAATCCAGTTTTACAAGACACTACTACATTGGTATAGTGCTGCACCATTTGTATTTAAATTAAAGGAATATTTCACCCAAACATTTTAATTTGCTGAAAATTTACTCACCATCAGGCCATCCAAGATGTAGTCCTTTTTTTTCTTCAGTAATCAGTACAAAAGATTTTTAGCTGAAGCCGTACTCCTTGGTGATTTATAAAATGCAAGTCAATGGCTACCGTGACTTTGAGAGTCAGAAAAGCATATACAGGCAACACAAAATTAGTACCCGTGGCTCTTGATATATTGAGGTCTTATGAAGCGAACTGATCAGTCTGTTCAAGAAACTGAACATTATTTACAACAACATTACCTGAAATCCAGAGCCTCAGATGTCCTTTGTGCAACAATATCTTTGAACCGTTCTTTTTTAGTGAACAGGTGAATCGTTAACACAAATCGACTGACCGTCTGAACGTTTGTGGCTTGACACACTATCTACAAGTTACTCAATCAAAGTCACTTTCAGCTGCCTGACAGTCACTCTGCTGGAACTTGAGTCAAAATAGCAGCGTATCGATCCTGTAGGATGAAATCTTCGCGATCCAGTTCCCCTCCAACAGACACTGAACTAGGAAACATCGACTCGGGCTGAAGACGCTGAGCCGCTGATCTTAGCAGGCGTGAACTTTTATGTGAAGAAGATGCACTGATTTAAGACTAGTTTATTCACTTTACATGCTTCAGACATGTAAAAAATATGTGTTTTATAATGAACTGGTGAATCAGTTATTGAAACCAGTTAATTGAAATGAACTGTCCAAAAGAACCAGTTCACAGAAAAGAATCAGATTTCCCCATTTGCATGAGGCTCTGGATTACAGGTAATAATGGTGTAAATAATGTTCAGTTTCTTGCAGAGACTGATCGTTTCACTTCATAAGACCTCACTATATGATCAGGAGCCACGGGGATTAATTTTGTGTTGCCTGTATGTGCTTTTTTGACTCTCAAAGTGCTGGTAGCCACTGGCTTGCATTTTATGAATCTCCAAGGACCACAGTTTCAGCTAAAAACACTCTTTACTGTTCTACTGAATAAAAAAAAAAAGTCACCTACATCTTGGATGCCTTAACGTAGTAATTACCAGGCAGAATTTTGATTTTTGTGTGAACTATCCCTTTAAATTGCTACCATTATTTTGAGCACAAACACATCTTTTTAGTCAGTTTTCTCAGTTTATTATAGATTGTACCTTAAAATTGAGGATAACAGTGTCATAACATTTAGACATGCTGTGCAGTCAAGCACACTTTTTTGCATTTTAGAGAGCCGATTCAAGTTCTTGGATCCCAGGAAAGTATGCCAGATTGCTGTAGTCGGTTGCATGCTTCATAACCTAAATTTTTTTAGTGTTTTGATCATGAATACCGTAATTTCAGTAATATTGGAAAATAGATTATAATTAAAAGAAATGGTTTCTCTGTTGAATAATTTTTCAAACTGTAATCTATTTCTGTAAGTTTCCGCAATTACTCCAGTCTTCATTGTCACATGATCTTTCAGAAATTATTCTTATATGCTGATTTGCTGCTCAAGAAATCACATTCCAATCACATTATGACTAACACCTATTCAGGAAAGCATTTAGTAGTATTTCAAAATAGCAGTTTATCTATTTTGTAGTGTTTCGATATCTAATGCTTTGTTCCTTTCACAGTCAGTTGTGGGATCACTAGTGAGTTTCTCTTTAATATCTCCGACTTCTGAACATCTAAGTACAGTATGTTTCATTACCCAATGCCCAGAACATGACCTATAAGGAAACAAAATGGCCATGTACTAACTTAGGAATGTAGAAAGGTATTGATACATTGTATTTGATTAAAAGTAAATGCTTATTAAAATCAGAATTAAGTTGTAAGACTTCAAGTCATGTTCTGTTGCACTATTCCAAGTTGGAAACTGGAAATTTCTGAGTTGAATATAGAGCACAACATGAAGTTGCATCTTAACAAGCCATGAGGCGTGATGTGACAAGTGATCTTATTAGTTTTAAAATAGGATTTTAAAAGAAAAAGTCATCAATAGCATTTCCATGACTTTTCAAAAAAGGAAAAAAAATTGATTTTGGCAATAAGTTGTTGTTTTTTTTGTTTAGATTTTTTGTCAAACCACTTGTCCTATACAGGTTTGTGGAGGCTGTATACAGGGAAACAAGTTGGGGTGAGCTTTCCAAAGACAACTATGGTCGCAAGTTCTGTCGTAACCAATAGAGTTCAATGGAATTTACCACCATAGTTAGCTAACGATGCTTTTGGGAAACACACCCCTGGACGGAACCAGGCCAAACCTTGCTTAGCTTCCACGTTCAGGTATGCAGTATAAATTAGTTTTTTTTTGTAATTTAATACCAAGGTAATATAACACAAAGTATAGTATTATAAATGTACATTAATAGCTGTGCAAACATGTCATCACAGTCTATGAAGAGGGTTAATTATAACCAGCCCACAAACTGGTGATGTTCAGAATGACAGTGATTTTTTTCTACATTCCACATCACTTTTGCTTTGTGGACGCAGTCACTGGAAACTTGCCATTTGTACACCTGTTAATTGTGTAGTCGCACATATGGCAGACTGTAAACCTAAAGAGAATAGCACGGACACAGTTGCTCTACATTTCTTCAAATATAATGACTTTCCTCAAGTTTTTTTCCATTGTGAGTTCCATTTATTTGTGTCCTTGAGCAGCACACGACAAATACAAAAACTCTGACCGCACACTAACATCTCAATCAGCGACCTGGCCTCAGGCTGTCGTGGTGTGGGTGTCACTTCCAAACTGTCAAAACAGGAAGACGACAATTCCTTTTCACACGGTGTAACCCTGAGCATTCATTGACAGCCTACAACAACATTGTTTGAATCGACTTTAATATCTCTCCAAACGCCTCATTCTTCTGTCAGTGAGGGAATTCACTCATACACAATTAAAAGATTAGCGGGGAACACAAGGTGACAGTGCATGAATCACACTGTCAGCCCTGGGGATGTTTGTTATCCACATCGAGAGCAGCTAAAAAGACCAAGATGAGAGAAGTTTGAGTCGGAGCCATTACGGTTAATCCGCGTGCTCTGTCAAACTCACGCACACCCGCCCACAGCCTCATTTGACTTCATCAAGCCCCGCCCACCACACTAGCCCCACCCCCCCCAACCTCAGCTTTATCAGCACCAAAATAACAACACGTCAGCTTGACGGGAGAACCCACAGGCTACTCATTTGGTTTGATTTTAGCTATAAAAAAATTGCTTTTAGAAATCTAATTTTTCGACAGCTGAAGTAAACATTGCTGCCCTGCGAAGGCAACATGCAATAATTTGTTGACCACTAACTCAGTTAACACTTCTGACAAATTAAACATATTACTTGAATAAATAAATCAACCCTGATTAGATTGAGTGACACACCAAAAGTATTCATAAGAGCAAAAATAGGTATATAAAAATCAAATAAAATCTGGAATGTCTACAATAATAAAACACATGAGCACGTCCATATTTCATAAATAATATTTTATTTACTATATCTATTACACTGTATATGTGGTTGCAATTTTTCTCAAAAAGGGTAGTTGAAATTTAAATTATTTATTATTTATTTATTTATTCAAAAATACAATGTGTGTTTAGAATCCTCGCACAAAATTCTTAATTTTCTGGAATGTGACATGCTATATTCTCACAAAATTGTAATGAGTATATTTTATTTATTTTATTTTATTTCTTTTATTTCTTTCTTTACTTTACTTTACGTTACTTACTTTTACAGCAGAGCTATACCGAGACGTTGCTACTACCAATACATCCCAACATGCTGATGTAGCATGGTAAAAATATTGCTGCTGCAAATTAACATGCCTGAATAACCACCATTAGTTTACATGAATCACCTGTAGCAGATCAATGCAGGTGGAGCTGGGGAAGGTAGAGGGTTTCTGAAGCAAGCTGCACTGCTATGGCAAGCACTATCATATATTTAAATGTTGAGCAGCGAGCACATTGGCTACCGATACAGGAGAGAAACAATCAGCTGTGACATGTGATGATGTCATTATGTCAGATCGAGTTAGACCTATCGGACTGCACCATCTAAAGTTTCATGCCAGAACTCTGTATATACCACATTTGCTGTTCGGTTTTTATGACTTCATATTAAAAATTGTAATTTCATATTAAAATGCATTTATTTATTTATTTTATTGCACGTTTACACAGATTTATTTTTGTTTCATTTTGTCCTTCCAGCTCCGTCACAACTATTTAATATGAACTAGTGACCAGTAAACACTCACTAAAAGACGTTCATAAAAAAGGACACATTATATGTCCCAATTATATATTTATTATTATTATTATTATACATTATAACTAGTAAGAAATGTCTATATCCATAAGGTTTTTATACATAATATACAACTAAAATACTCCAGGAACACCAGTATTAATACAGCTGATCTGCTGTTCTGCTATGAGGTCATTTTTTCCAGATATAAGTATATAGCGCTGGTGTGCTGGGTGCCGTCCAGCTCAGCAGATTAACTCCACTTGTCTATCAGTATGGTCTACTGATCACATATTGATCCTGCACCCTCAATTATTCATACTGGGATGTATTTTGAAAACTCGAACTGGCCCAATCGGTGTCAAATTCTCAATTTGTTCCTCTTGCATAATTGATGGGCAAGAGCTGCTGGGGTAATGAGAGGAAATGAGCAGGGTAAAGCGCCTCACAGAGTCAGCAGAGCTACACCAACAAAACTACAGCGGCCAGTCAGCAACATTACAATTAAAATCATACAATGAAAAAAAAAAGACATTTTGTAGTGGAAAAAAACTTATTTTCTTGTAAAACATACTCCTACTTTCAACTTTGAAAAATAATTTGTATAATAATGTATTACTTGCAGTTTATTTGTGAAGTTTATTAGCAATTTCTGAGTAAAAACAGTTTTAAAGCAAATCCTACACCAACTGTTTTCAGTGTATTAATTTTAAGATTAACATAATAAGTCAGTATAAAATTTGGAAATGAAAGTGCATCATAACAAAGCCTAATGCAATACATTTTATTCTAATATTATTATTTTTTTATTAATACAATTATTAATTTTATTGGGGGGGGGGTATTTACCAAAAAAAAAAAAAATCCAAAATGGAAGCATTTTCACTAGTGTTCTCATCTACTGTAGCTCCATCCCGAAGTCCATTTAAATATATGTGCATCTGTAAAGTATTATAACGGTATTATTAATGTGTTATTACACTTTATTACAATACATATGGCCCTTGACAATTCCAAGCACCAACATATTTATTTTAATACTTGTTTATTGTATGGGATGTCATACATATTTAAACTCTATAGAATTCACTATACACATCAACAACCATTTCATGTGTTCATATCATGTGTGTCATACAGAATTGGTAGTTACATATTATACATGCACGATTTATTATAACATGTTATAATTACTTGCAAATATTTTTATGGCAACATACACCTGATTATACCGTGGCTAATAAAACATTATGGATATGCTTAATATATATTCAGAAATTATTATCTGTTTTTCTGAATAGTAGATGAAGATGTATGTGGTAAGTTTTTATATTATTATATTATTATTATTATAATTATTATTATTATTTATTAATTACTGACCCTTTTTTTAGTACTTATCACTTGTATCATATCACTGTTACCTGCAAAAATCATGACTAACAATCACCTCACACTCATGAAAGATAAAGAGCGAAATATATGTCAATTCTGAGGTTTGCGGTCATCTTATTGCATGTTTCATTCATTGCTATTGATACGAAACTTCCTGTGAAAATGGTCCGAATTGTTTTCTATGAATAAAGAACTGATATTTGTGTTTTTTAATCAGTGGGCCTAATCAAAACCACTCATTACTGTTCAAGGCATGAACCAGACAAACGCCACTATTTTCTTTCAGTAAAGGGAAAAGAAAAAGTCCCTTTATGCAATAACCCATGTACTGTCACACATATACAACTTAAAAGAATCACACAGACCATAGAGATACAACAATCAATAAAAACCACTGGGAAAAAGTTTCACTTTTTACTCCAGGAATAAGGCTCAAGGTTTGGTTTTTTTTGAGGCCTGTAGAGGCACATACTGTAAAGTCCTGTACAGTCGTACTGACCAGAAATAGTCACAAATTGAGGTGTTATTGCATTATCAAACAGAATTTATATATATATATATTTATATATTATATATATTATATATATATATATAGATATTTATTAAAGCCCTTGACTTTTACAAGATTTGTATTTAAAAGTGGGGTTTTTAATGGATTTTCGCACCATTAAACAACTTATTTTGAAGAAAGTCATGAATATCCATATAATAAATACATACCTAATGAACATATTTATTATTATAAAAGAATACAAATATTGCTCTGGCTCAGTTGAATTCATTGACTAAGCTTTATATTTTGCAGACTCCCAGCATACGGTCCAAGGAAAATTCCTCCAAGCAAAAAACGTTCATTTAAAAATGACCCATCCGGTACCATAGCCACAGCTTTCTTCCCATAGTCATTAAACAGGGGATACAGCCTCAGTTTTAGTAAACGGGTCTATTGTGTGGGCCGGCGAGCGATGGCTCTGATAGGCTCGAGCGTGCTGACAGGGAACAGCTGGCAGGTGGAGTGCTGTGGGGCAGCGGCCCCGGGTCCCTCTCCCAGCACAAAGACTCCACGTCTCTGTTCCTCAAGCAGACTCGGTTGCATTGAGACAAAGACTGACAAAAGATAAGTGTAATTACCTCTTCAGCCAAGTGCTCACAAACTATCTCTCTCCAGACAGACGGTGAAGATGAGTTTGAATGTGTGTGTATGTGTTTGGGGGAAGTCTCTGTCCTGCCCGACATGTGTGTGTGTTCTGGGAGACACAGCAATTGGTTGCTGAATCGTTTCTTTAGTTCCACCAGAAGGATATATAAAGGAAGGTCAACACTAAACTCTTGGATTCCAGGTTTCTTATTTTAGTGCATTCATAATAACATTCAGAAATAAATCACTCACAAGCATTTTATAAGGCTTAAAAGATTTGTAGCTCATAAGCACCCAAATATAATTACACTACCAGTGAAAAGTTTGGACATACTTGACTGAATTTAAATGTACCTTTTGATTTAAATTCTTACTTAAATGCTTTCAATTAAAAAGTTCCAGAGACCAAAAAGGGCTACTGACTGTGTTCCTGACAAAACTAACAACATTTTTTAATAAAATGTACATAAATTAATAATGAGGATTCACAAAAAATCAGCCCGGATACCCCTGGTTTGATTGCCCATAGACAAAAAGTAATTTCTCCCATGAGAAGCTAAACTATTAAATATCGTTTTCAAGAAAATACTCCCTTTTGAACTTGGGATCTAAATGATGAAAAATGTAAATATACCAGATCATAACGTGTAATCCAACTTTTAACTGAACTATATACTATATGTATAATAGATAGATCTAACATATATAATATAATATATATATATATAGATTTATATATAGATAGTATTAATAATATTAATCAAAGTTTCATGGATCTTAAAAACGTTCATTTTTAACTACCTGTTTCATCCTTATCCCTTGTTCCAACTGTTGCCATTTTTTTATTATCTATTTGATTCTTACTAATATCGTTTACCTTTGCTTTGCAATGCTAATCCCTACACACACACACAAAAAAAAAAAACCCACACACACACAATGTTTTTTAAATCTTATTAATGTTAGTAACAGTCATTTTCCAGCTTTGTAGACTAGAAAAATAAATAATGGATGGTATTCTTTCAGACAGTTATTCATTTAAGAAAGTACTTTAACATAACTCCACACAATTATTTTATCAGAAATTCCAGGTAACTCATTTTCAGCCTATTACATGTTTAAAAACGTGTGTGGAGGATACATATGTGTGTGTATGTTTGAGTAACTTTACTTATTAGAGGGAGACATTCAGGTTGTTGACAATGCCGTTTCAACATCATATCAATTATGTAGTGAGGCCAAAGATATTTTCATTCATATGATTGGCAAACAAAAAAGATCTTATTTAATTTATCTAAAAAAAAAAATTATCAGTTTAACACACAAAACAAAACAAAACAAACAATATCCCCGTCCCAAACCATTTGTTGGTTATGAGATGCTGGAAAACAAAACAAAAACAAAACAAAACACCCATTCTCCAAAACATTGTTATGTTGGGGGATGGCTGGACAAACCAAAAACAAACAAAACACCCAGTCTCCAAAAACATGGGTAGGTTATGGAGATGCTGACAAAACAAAAAACAAAGCAAAACAAAAAACAAACAAAAACACCATTCTCCAAAAAACTTTGGTAGGTGCTGGGGAATGCTGGACAAAACAAAACAAAGCAAAACAAAACACCCATTCTCCAAAACATTGGTAGGGTTATGGGGATGCTGGACAAAACAAAACAAAAAACAAAACAAAACACCCATTCTCCAAAACATTGGTAGGGTTATGGGGATGCTGGACAAAACAAAACAAAGCAAAACAAAACAAAACACCCATTCTCCAAAACATTGGTAGGGTTATGGGGATGCTGGACAAAACAAAACAAAGCAAAGCAAACCAAAGCAAAATAAAACAAACCCCTTCGCCAAAACAGTGGTAGGGTTATGGCTGACAAAAACAAAACAAAAACAAAACAAAAAAAAAAAAAAAAACCAATACAAACACCCATTTCGCCAAAACATTGGTAGGGTTATGGGATGCTGGACAACACACAACAAAGCAAAACAAAACAAAACACCCATTCTCCAAAACATTGTTAGGGTTATGGGGATGCTGGACAAAACAAAACAAAGCAAAACAAAACACCCATTCTCCAAAACATTTGTAGGGTTATGGGGATGCTGGACAAACAAAACAAAAAACAAAACGAAACACCCATTCTCCAAAACATTGGTAGGGTTATTGTGATTCTGTACAAAAAAAAACAAAACAAAGCAAAACAAAACACCCATTCTCCAAAACATTGGTAGGGTTATGGGGATGCTGAACAAAACAAAACAAAACAAAACAAAACACCCATTCTCCAAAACATTGTTAGTGTACTGGGGATGCGACACAACAAACAGCAACAAAACAAAACAAAACAAAACAAACAAAACACCCATTCTCAAACTTTGGTAAGGGTATGGGACTGCTGGACAAACCAAACAAACCAAAACAAACCAAAACAAACAAAACCAAAAACAAAACAAACCAAACAAACAAAACAAAACAAACCCCATTCTCAAACATTGTAGGTTATGGATAGCGGACAAAACAAACAAATGCAAAACCACAAACCAAACAAACACCCCTGCCCAAACATTGGTAGGTCTGGGATTCGGGACAAAACAAAAACAAAGCAAAACAAAACAAACCCTTCTCCACAACATTGGTTGGGTTTAGGGATGCTTGACAAACAAACAATAGCAACACAAACAAAACACCATTCTCCCAAACTTGGTAAGGGTTTATGGGGATGCTGACAAAAACAAAACAAAGCAAAAACAAACAAAACAACACCCATTTCCAAAACTTGGTTAGGTTATGGGATGCGTGGAACAAACAAAAACAAAGCAAAACAAAACAAACACCCATTCTCCAAAACATTGTTAGGGTTATGGGGATGCTGGACAAAACAAAACAAAACAAAACAAAAAAAAACAAAAACACACCCTTCTTCCCAAACATTGGTAGGGTTATGGGAGGCTGGACAAAACAAAACAAAACAAACAACAAAACTTTTGTTTGGTTATGGTAATGCTGGCGCAACCAAACAAAAACAAAACAAACAAAACACACGCATTTCTCCAAACATTGGTCCCTGTTATGGGGATGCTTGACAAAAACACAACAAAACATCCCATTCTCCAAACATTTGTAGGGGTTAGGGATGCTGACAAACAACCAAAAAACAAAAACAAACACACATTCTCCAAAACAGTTTGTTGGTTATGGGATTCTGGGAAAAACAAAACACACATTCTCCAAAACATTTGTATGGTTATGGGGATGCTGGAAAAAACAAAACAAAACACCCATTCTCCAAAACATTTGTAGGGTTATGGGGATGCTGGACAAAACAAAACAAAACCCATTCTCCCAAACTTGTATGGTTAGGGGATCTGGACAACACAAAAACAAAACAAAACGAAACACCCATCTCTCCAAAAACGAGTTTGGTAGGTTATGGGATCTCGGACCCAAACAAACAAAAAAAACCATTTCATATTATAATTTTATATTCTGTCATTTAACGTATTCATATGTGAGGTTTACTCATATTTTCTTATTTTAGGGACTGCTATAGACAAGGAATCCAAAATAACATATGGCCTCCTGGAACCTTCACAAATTTCCTGCCTTCTGGAGGGCAACAATATCTTCATCACTTTAAAAAAAATTGTATTGAGCAATTCTCGGCTTAGTGGGCACTTGGCTTCTAGAAACAAAAGCCATTTTAGGGGCTTTGACTCCTTCTAAAGAATATTTATTTACAGATCCCCTTTGTTGGGCCCCCCTCTGGCCAACTGCTCCCATAAACACCTCCTCAGTGGGCAAAAGTTGGCTCTATTGATGAGACTATCGTGAAACTTTCCAAACAGGTCAAGTAGACGCTAATGCCATGTGCATACAGCTAACTCATTTACTATTCTGGTTATTGGTGTGAGGCTGGCTCGCTCTTCTGGCATAGCTGGCCGTGCCATCTGCCTGGACGGGGGTAAGTGAGTGAAATAAACTGGTGATTGAGTGCGGGGCCTGTGTGGTGTAAATGGATGACTGGCACAGGGCAGCGGGCACATGGGTCACCGCGACAGATTGGACTGGGGCCGTGTGGTTCTTCTCTTATTCCGTGACATTGTCTGCACAGTTTGGGTTGTTAAGGGGCTTACATTCTGGTTTATTATTGAAAGTGCTTGTTTAGGATCGTTTACTATCACTGTTACATGATTTCCCATTACCTTAATTTGCAAAAATGTCTGGATTATGTTACGCAATTACTGCACAAAACCTTTTTTTGGGATGGCTTGTCAGTGCAATTGGTGTTTGGAGCGTCCATGGAAGGTTCTGTTGACATGAAGGCCGTGGCAAGTCTTGCAGCTGTCACTTTGTTCTTGAGGGGGCAGAGTAAAAGGAGCAGCAGGCCTTGTCTCAAGAACATTAGCCCAAAGGGAATAAATCAAGCCAGCCGAACAATACTACTGCCCATTAATGTCACGAGCGGCGCTTCCTCGCAGTCATAAACCCTATAGCAGTCTACATTCAGAGGACCAAGTGGCCAGAACATATGTTTGTTGAGATGCAGTGGTGATAATCAGAACTTATCGTATTAGCATATCCCTACCTAACTTTAAAATCCATTTTACCTGCCCGATATGTCGTCATCCGATATCCAGAGACAAAGTTACAAGTTTTGCAAAAAAACAGCTTACCTAAGAAAGTGACTTAAATGTCGGATGATTTGTGTGTGCAAATACCCAAATAAGTTGGGTTTACGTATTGAAGGTGCTGCTGATAAGGGTGAGAGGGATTTCTGCAATCTTTGGATTAGATCCTGCATGAGGGACGCAGCAAGCTTTTGCTCTTTGATGTGGGACATCTGACTCAAGTGTAGGTTTCTAATGAGACAAGGGACAAGGCCAAAAGTGGGCTCTAATCTTACATATTCCTCAAAAAATGAGTGTGCATGTGTGTTTGAGAGAGAGAGAAAAACATACTGCTGCTAAGTGATATCTGGGCTGTTATTATCAAGGCTGGGGATGATGGTCACTAAGCTAGTAAACAAAGGGGAGGGTTGGTGTGGTCTGGTCTGGTGTGCACTTCCAGGTGGGCAAAACTAATGCTGCAAGATTCCTCAGCATCTTCTCAGAAGCACCAGAGAAATCCTCTTTGCTCTTAGTCCTAAAGCACCTTGCAAAGTCGAGGTGGCTTGCAACGGATTGTCTTAATCTGTCCTTTTTGTAAAGAAAAGGGTAAGCCAGGCAGAATGTCAGTCTATATCAGTCAAAAACCAATTGGTTACAAGGATTTTTTTAGGAAGTAGTTGCAACGAACTTTTTTGAAAACCCTTAACATGCTGACACCAAAGCACAGCACAAACGCATACAGCCCAGGTAATTTAATGTGTAATCATATGTGTGATTAATCCCCATGTTATGAGGAGGCCAATGCAATTTTTGTGGCCCATCCAGAGGTCAGATATATTTTCTGCTGCACTCAGGGCTTTCAAAGAGGCTTAGTGGTATGTAAATGAGAATGCTGTGGCTCTAAAGCGCAGCCAGTTGCATTAGATTAGACGTTAAAAATTGTCCCCCTATCTGAGTGGCTGAGGCTGGTGGTCGAAAACTCATTACGCCGATCAAATCCAAGACAAGGAGTGAGTCATTTCTCAGCATTGCTCAGGTGCTTAAAAATCCCACTACGTACAATTTCATCCCACAGTTCCCCTGCTTATCGGAAAAGTGTGAGCTGCTCGCCAGGTGGACATGGCCTTGCTAACATTTGCTCTTGTGTCCGAGTTGTCAAAGAAGCCAATTACTCCTGCCATGACAAAATGTGAGAAGACATGTGGCTGCTCATGTAGAAAGAAATAAAATGTCAGGTAAAAGAATATGGACATACAATCTATGCCATGTACAAATGTTGGTAATACATTTTCACCGTGCAATTATAGTTGGCACCAGTTGGTTTCTGAAATGTATCAAGTTCAAGTATAGTTTCTCATTGCTCAGCTTAATGTGCAGAGACAACTCCAAGTAAGCAAGTCATACTGTAGGTCAATTCCTCCCTTGAAAGTGCAAACAATGTGACTGTGCAAACCAAAGCTACCATGCATATACCTTAATTTCCACCTGTGCAACCAATAGTATTAGTCTGTTAGCCCAGTGTTTTCTGTCCAAAGGTTTTTGCCACAGGTACCCCCATAACCCATATTGATAAAGCTCAAGTACCCCTTCATTGATGCCTCAACTGGATTTTTCTTAAAAGGGCAAGTGTTTGGCATTCACTACAAAAAAGTCATGACATTATTTGTATATTAATAAGGTTTAACAAAGCCAAGTCAAAATCATTCCAAATAACCAATGGAACTCGATTGCACCTGGCTGGGAATCAATAATAGCTTGATTATAACTGCACATGTGAATGTACTTACGGTGTAAACAGTGTGTAAAAATAGTACGATAACTTTCCTGAGTCCTTATTTACTCTTACAAACAGCTATAACCTCAGTGACTAACATTCCCTATTCTGATTGCAGAATCGTTTAGAAGAAAACTGCAAAAACTTGTCTCATCCTCAGAGGCTTAGGTTAGACTGGCTTCCTGTTGATGGGCTGGTTCAGGCGGCCGCGGGGCTGAACAGGAGGGGGTGGAGGTAGTGAAGTGTGCAGAGGTGCAGATCCCTCAGGCAGCTGCACAGAGACTCACCCTGGACCACACAGAGAGATGCCAATCTAGTTTCCCTTCCCAATCCTTCCACAGATCTAGGGTTAACTTGAAGATAAATGCACCTAGCGATAACGCACAAGGTTTACGCAGGGGAGGTAATGCTGTCATGTGTTACTCAACACAGTAGAGAGTCATGCTACTTTAAAAGAAAATCCTCTGGGAATTGTGTCTGCTGGATCAAAGGCCAAAATTTGACATAAGGTAACCTACTCAAGTATGGACTGCTTTGGATAGATGGTATCTTTCTAAAAAAATACCACCAAATGGCAGCATTGTTTAGCACAGTGCAAAATGCAAGGTACTTGGAGTTACACAGTCTGTAGTAAAGCCACGAGTGGGCTGAAATTAATCTTTGCGGCCACAAAAAAAAAATGTTAGCCTTCTCAACTTAATGCTTGGAATTTGCAAGAGGTTTTATGCCTTTGAAGAAGCTCAAGATTTATTTAATTCCATTAGTGGAAATATCATCCAGGCTGAAAGGGGGGGGGGGGGGGGGTATGGTAGATTCGGT